>JACCIC010000234.1:755000-785054 GCA_018907035.1 Sycobia sp. Sy_11
TTTAATTTATTAATATGAAATTTGAAGTAAAATTGAACTTATTGCGGTTGATGTAAATTAAAAAATATATCATGTTATACTAATTTATAAACACTAAACCTGTTTTTTGTATTGAAAATATTCATACTTTAATAAATAAAATTTTCCCACATAAAATATAATTCTGCATTGGGTGTAATAAACTATGTTCAATATCAACTCTGGATATATCGTGCCTGTAGTAAAGTAGTACCATGCACGTTCGGAAATGACGCCCTTAGCAGTTAGTTCAACCAGCGACCAATAAGTGGCGACTTGTATTGTATTGCATATCAATTCAAAGTAATAAGCTGTGACTATTAATAGCAAGCCAGCTCATTTGGCTAGTCTATACAACTTTGCAATTAATATTGTAAATATGTGATTTTAGTTAATATTAGCATTTTTGTTTTACAGGTAAAATTGACACTTCCAACACATTTGATATTTTTTTATTATTTTATTTTTTCTTATATAGGGAAACAAATAGTAAATTTTATTTCGAAATGTTAATATGATTATAGGTAGAAAGAGCAAAGTCTATATCTATCAGATTCTTCCCTTGCTATTGAATTGATAAACATATATCTAATTATTGTTAAGGTGATTCCGTTGCAAGTCCATACTTATGAAGGGTTCTGTTGGATTTTTATTTCAAAAAGTTAAATTAAAAAAATTAATATGAAAATGTCATAATCTGTATTAAATGAATAAATATTTTTATCGGTCTTTAATTCATTATAATATCATATATTAAAACAATCACTGTCAGACTGCTCTTGTTTATGATCACCCCCGTAGAATCTGAAATAAAACTTATTACTACAATAAATTATATCAGAAAATTAAAAATAAAAATAATATAAAAATAAAAATAAAAATACAATAATAAGTAAAATAAAAATAACAAATAATAAAAGTTAATTCTATGGTAGTAAAGAGCAACCTGACTGCCCCCACTACCTTAAATTCAGGATCAACTTCCTATCCGACGTTTCAAACTGCTACGGTTCATCCTCAGAACTAAACTAAAATGAAAAAGCCAGCATGCTACTTTATATACCCCATGTGCACTCTAAATTTATTAATATAACATTTATAGGATCCCCCTTTTTTCCTTCAAATTAAATGCGAAATACAAATTCTATATTAATAAGGAATGATAAGTGTTGTCCAATTGACTCAATTCGTAACATTAAATTTACATTATTGGGATTTTTCAAAATATGAATATTTTCAAGACTTTCTCTTTTATATAACTCTTAATACCATGTTCCAACATATTTACATTTTCAAAGTCGAAAGAATGTAACAAATTTAAACTATGTTCTTTTAGCCCGGATGTACCATTCATGCTTCGTCAGCTATATTGATGTTCATATATTCTTTGTTTTAAGTATCTTCCCGTTTATCCAATATAACATTTGTCACAATTTTCACAATGTATTTTATATACTACCCCTGTTTTCAAACCTATATCATCCTCATCTTTACAATTATTAAATAGCTTTCTAATAATATTATTATTTCTAAAGTAAACTTGAATCTTATGTTTATTAAATGCACTTCTAATTCTTTCGGATAATCCTCTTACATATGGTAATGCCACGATTTTATTATTATTATTCCTCTTTTCCATATTACATTCTCTAGTGCTATTATAAATTTGATCCACTCTCTCTGCAATCATTTTATCCACAAAGTCTATTGGATAATCATTGTTAATGAATATCTCTTTAACGAATTTTAAATTATCTTTTCTAAAATCTCTGTGTGATAACTTGATTGCTCTGTCAATGACTCCCTTTACAGTACCTATTTCGTTTCCGAATAGATGGTGTGAGTTAAAATTTAACAACCTACCTGACCATGTAGGTTTTCTGTACCAATTTAATTTTACTCTGTTATTACTAACTCTAATAACATTTACGTCCAAAAAACTTAATTTATTATCTGATTCTAACTCCTTTGTATATTTAATTCTATCATGAATGGAATTAAAAACATCCACCATTTCGTCTACACACCTTTCTGGCACAATTGTGAAGATGTCATCGACATATCTTTTATAGATAATTGGTTCAAAATTCAACTTATTTAGTGCAATATTTTCTAATTTTTCCATTACTAAATTAGCAATCACCGGTTATAATGGTGATCCCATTGAACAGCCATATTTTTGTTCATAAAAATTATTTTGAAAAAAAAAAATTGTGTTATTGATAACCAAATTCACTGCCTTTCTAAATTCATCTTTTTTTAATTTTAGGTATATGGTAATTTCTGACCATATTCTTCTATAAGTTCTTTAAATGAATCTAATGATATATTTGTAAATAAAGATACTAGATCTAATGAAGTCATCCTATAATTCTTCCGAATATTAATATCTTTAACTGCTTCATAAAAACTCCAACTATGTTTAACATAAGAGTTGGTTTTTTCAACGATCTTAACTAATATATTTGATAAAAATTTTGTAATATTATTTGTTGAAAAATTAACTGATTTTCGCATTTTTTTTTTTATTTTAAAGTGGAACAATAGCCTAATGTTATGGGGTTCCCAAGATTCACAAAGAATAATTGACCTATGGACTAATAATATCGTCAATTATTTTTCCAATATATAATATTACAAAATTTTTATCTTTATCTATTTTTTGCTTTAATTTGAATATCCACTACTAACTTAGTCTTCACATTATTTAATTTAGAATATGAAAATATACGATATATATATATATATTACATACGTCTTCTATGGGTAAATACTGTATTTTCGTGTTCGAGTGGTAGAATACGATGAACAAATGCCTTGGGATAAATTCGACGGGGAGTTTCGTATTTGGTCGGTGTAATATGATATCTAGACATGTTGAGTCAACATCTACGGAGGTTTTTGTGTTCAGGCGATAGAATTCGTCACGTGGAAACTTCTATAGTTTTTTTATGTTTTAAACGTCACTCTATTTATACAAAGTTTAGTGCTAGGACGATACAATGGACATCTTTTTCTACAGCCCAAACACGAAAGTACAATATTATTCCCCTTATTTACATTAAATATCGCAAATATTTGCTGCTGCCAAATGAAATTAAAGAAGACAAAATGGTCTGTGAAGTAACATCTTTTTAAAGCGGGTGTTGAAACGACACTTTTTTATGTGGAATCGCCTATAGATAAAATGATAGAAATATAGACTTACATGTAGACTATTTTTACATAAATATTATTAAACTCTTTAATAAATTGCTTAAATTAATATCTCGGTCAAAGCTGAGACGGAGAATGATAGTATTAATATAAAAAGATATATTTATTAATATAAAATATTTTTTCCCCTAACTCTTATTACAATATTTTTTTTTATATCTTCATCTATAATATTCTTCGTTATTTAAAGAATGTGATGAGTAAAAATTAGTTTTTGAATCTATTAAATTATGAGTATTAAATTAACGTATGTTTTAGCTGCCGCCACCGTTAATATCAGTCAATAATGATAAACTATTTACTAATATATATCAGGTATGTGAATAAGTCTTTCCCGTTTTTTTTTCAAATTTTGAGCTTTTATTGTGAAAAAATGGTTACAAATGAATTATTGAAAGTATTGGCCATCGCTAGCTACAACTTTTTCCCATCTTTCTGGCAACATACGAATCCCGTTGCGAAAAAATTCGACCGGTTTGGCCTCTATCCAGTCATCCACCCATTTTTTGGCTTCCTCGTAGGAATGGAAGTGCTGGTCAGCCAGGCCATGCGTTATCGATCTGAAGAGATGGTAATCAGACGGAGCAACGTCTGGACTATACGGCGGGTGGGGTAGGACTTCCCATTTGAGCGTTTCTAAGTATGTTTTCACCGGCGGTGCAACATGTGGGCGAGCATTGTCATGTTGCAAAATAACTTTGTCGTGCCTGTCGGAGTATTGTGGCCGTTTTTCTCGCAGTGCGCGGCTCAAACGCATCAATTGTCGTCGATAGACCTCGTCTGTGATCCTTTCATTCGGTTTCAGAAGCTCATAGTAAACCACACCTAGCTGATCCCACCATATACAGAGCATGAGCTTGGCGCCATGAATATTTGGCTTGGCCGTCGATGATGATGCATGGCCGGGTAGTCCCCATGATTTTCTTCGCTTCGGATTATCGTAACGTATCCACTTTTCATCGCCAGTCACGATACGATGCAGAAAACCCTTTCTTTTATGTCGCTGAAGCAGCTGTTCGCAAGTGAAAAAACGCCGTTCGACGTCTCTCAGCTTCAGTTCGTACGGCACCCAATTTCCTTGCTTTTGAATCATTCCCATGGCTTTCAAACGCTTGGAAATAGTTGTTCGGTCAACTCCCAATGCTTCAGCAAGTTCTTCTTGCGTTTGACAAGAATCTTCATCAAGCAAAGTCGCCAATTCTCGATCTTCAAAGATTTGCGGCCGCCCGGAACGCTCCTTGTCTTCCACGTCGAAATCACCGCTTTTGAAGCGTCAAAACCATCCGCGAACACTTGAATCATCGACACAACCTTCTCCATAAGCCTCCTGAAGCAATCGATGCGTCTCGGCAGCAGATTTCTTCAAATTGAACCAATAAAGTGAAACTTCCCGCAAATGACGTCGACTCGACTCAAATTTCGACATTTTCACGATATCAAAAATTTATGATGCGAAAAAATTTTAACTAATGTGTTAGTATGGAATTGTTGACATATGAATAAACTTTGATTATGACATATGTAACCATTGAATACTCACACAGTATTGGTGGCGCCATCTCTTACAAAAAACGGGAAAGACTTATTCACACTCCTAATAATTTTTGTTTACATTTTATATATGTAGCAACTTAGTTCTATACCCATTTTAAATCAATCGATGATTTAAATACTTATAATCGATTAATATATTATAAATTATTTTTTATATATTTATAACTTATTACCTTTATAATAATATATTAATGTTTTTACTTTAAATCCTTTTACAAATCAACTAAATTTTTTACAGTTGTTTAATATACCTCAAAACTAAATATGATTAAATTTGTAGGATCGATGGCCAAAGAAAGTACAATGAGGACCAGGTAGAAATTGTTAGAAAGAAATTGAAGCTTATATTCTGTTAGGAAGTATTTTATCCAATAAATATTTTTTAAGTAACATTTCTGTCTATTATTTCTCGTCATTTTAATTTGGAAAATATTAAATATATTACAGCATAAACATCTGTAACAGAATTTTTCTGAACTCTTATCAATGATAAAAAATATGTGCACATAAGTTGCCCCATCTTAAATATTTTAAGGAAGACATTGCTTTCTTACTTGAAAAATGTGATTCTGATTAAGAATGAAGTACCGCTGCAGTGCCATGAAGGTGAGTTACAGGTTCGTCAGTGCATCGTGCAACCGCTGCACTATGAACTTGTCTATTCGGATTTTAAATTTTTAATTTATAAAATAAAGTAAAAAATTCTTATTCCAATGACCTCTTTTCGACGTATGAATATACTTGTAGCCACTCTCCTGAGTGGGATTGCGTCCAGAGTTTACTTATTAATCAAATTTGCTAAATACATTGAAATATTTATTCAATTCAAGAAGATTTAAATGTGCAAGAGAAATGGTGTAATAAATAATCAAAAACGCAAGATTCGGAGTAAAGTCAAAGAAATATATTAAAGGAAAACTCTGTATAAGCCTCAAAGTATTCGACTCCGAGACTCGTGAAAGACTGTATGCAAGACCGTAAAAAACTGCGCTCATCGTCGTTTTGCCGCCTAAATTTTCCCCTTCCCCAGATTCTGATCTCCCATCGCAAGATTGTTTCTACGATTGTTTCTAGTTTTACCTAAGCCGGAACATATGTCGCGAGCGCGAGCGAGGTTTGTGCACCCAAAAACCTCCGACCTTGCCCAAAAGCGCTAGGGCCATAAACCGTGCGATCCAGGGACCTTTTCTTAAATACACAGATTTACAGACGTCGAACAATATTAATATTTCTCCTAAACTCTTCCTGCATTTGCTTGGATATTGATCTGCGATGCAAGCAAAAACCTATGGGTAACAATCTACATCAAGAACAGCGTTTACATTCTCATAAACTAATATTGTTGTCATAAACTAAACGCAAATCGTCGTCAACCACTTTCCTCGTTTCGAATCGATGTTCCTAGGCGTTTGTGAGAACGAATCAGGAAAGCCGCCACATCTACGCTATCTTTACATATAGCCAGCCATCGAGACTGCATGTTTCTTGACCAAAGCGTACATGGAAGAAATTCACGGCTTTATCTCCGCCTCGCGTTCCTCTCTTGTTAAATGGAGAAAGAAAATGCCAATATAAAAAACATGCAGCGGCTACAACATCCAATATGCGCTGCACTCGAAGGGTTTACGCACAATATATGCGATGAAACGTCTATAAACACATTCTGAGTGTTCGAGAACTTCAAAACTTACTGTAATCTCGACATGACGGTTGGGCTTAGCAACGGATAATACAGGTAGATGGCCCGCCCCCTCACAGCGATAAGCCGGCACCTCTCTCAATCTGTCTCTCTCCCTTTCTCTCTCTTCCTAGCTCTCTTTCGCATATACTCTACCTATATATTTCGCTCTCTTTCTTTCTTTCCAGGAGTTTAATTTACCGGTTTATGAAAAAATTAGTTGGCGAGAGCCCTTATTAGGACCCTCTAATATGTCTTGGGAGTCTGGGAGTGTCAACCACGTGCACTTTTGTTATTTAGTGCATTGTGACAACTTTAAATCTAAGCGTTCTTGTGCTCCTCTGCCCTCGACAACGTCCCGAACCATCGCACGAGAGGAAGAGGTGTCAATTCGTCTTCGACCGCCGTAACGTGTGTGGCTAAGTTTGTTGATGCTGCTATTTTTGTATTTGTTATTAGCTGCCTGTCAATTTTCGGCTAGCATCAGCGCGCGCCTTTATTGTAATTATTTGGTGTTTGTGTATGTTTGTAAGTGTGTGCTATGTTAAAATTGGCGCATCAGCGGGACAAGGGACGTTGCACTTGTGGAGAATCCGAATACCGCGGATCTCCGAGAAGTACTCCCAGCGGTGTTTGTGCCCGGTAACTGCCGTTGCGGTAAAGAGTCGAGACGTGCTTGAGACATTGAAGCCACAGCAAGATTTCACGGAGCACTTGTCGCCCTAACTAAACCTCAGGAGCTACGCGAGTGATTGTACTCACGACGCTCGAATAGGTGTTAAGGAGTACTCCATACATCTGCATGTACGTATGGGTAAGAGCGTTTGTAATTAAGGCAGTATTTTACTTTAGACCCTCGAAAAAAACGCTATTTTTGTGAAATTTTTCTGAGAATGCTATTGAAGATATGGATGTAGGATTTGAAATGTTTAATAAATACACACTTGAAGTACATAAAAAAAATTTTTTTTATTTATTTTATACATTTGTTATACATGTAAGGTATGGTCAAAGCCAACACCTCAAAAAGTAGGTAAGGTTGTCGTGGTCGTAAAATCTTGCCAGATGGTCTGAAACAAAAAAGTCAAATAATTGTATGTTCAGTATGACTCCAGAAACCGATCTAACTAGAATATTTTAGTCGAGCGGCGCACAGTGGGAAATAAATGCGATTTTGTGTCTAAATCGTATCTGTTGAACGACTAACGATAAATGAACGAGTAAGGGATCAAATTAAAGGTAAAATCATAGATAATAAAGAAAAACTATTGAGATTTAATAAAAATGGCTAAATCATTTTAAAAAATGTAATTAAGCAAGAAAACTTCATTTTTTTGACCTAAACAGTTTTCTTGAAAGTTATATAACTTTTAATAGGTAAAAGATATATTAAAAAAAAAAATATTACAATTGAGGGCAAAGAAGGTAGAATAAAAAACATATATGTTTAGAATTATAGCACATTTATTAATAAAAAAAAGTCGAAAGAAATGCAAATTTTGCTAAAACATTTAAAAAATTTGATTTTCAAATCATGTAACTCTTTAATGATATTTGATAAATTAATGAAAAGTAGCTTAAATTGTAGAATAGGTTATGTTAAATAATAAGTTAATGGAAAAAAGTTACAGAATTATGCGATTCATGTTAAGTAAAATTGTTACATCTTACATTTCTTTGAAAATTGTGGAAAAATCGCTATTTCAAAATCAAATATCTCCCGAAAAAGAATAGATAAATTATTCAGACAAACAATAAATTAAAGCTTAAGATCAGTAGAATAAGAGAAAAATATGTAGAAGTTATAAAAATTTATTTATCGAATACTGACAGTCGACTAAGTTTGTAAATTCAAGTGTTAAAACTTAAAGTTTTAGTATCAAGATCATGTATCTTTTGAAAGAAAAAAGATATGTTAATGTAAAACATACGAAAAGAAAGAGAATAACATGCAAAATAAAAAAAATAGTAACAATTTATCAAAATGCATTTATTAATTTAATTGCATTATCTAAAAGTAAAACAAATCTCGTTCTTATATATATATATATATTAGCAAAATTTACATTTCTTTCGACTTTTTTTTATTAATAAATGTGCTATAATGCTGAACATATGTGTTTTTTATTTTTCCTTTGCCCTCAATTATAATCTGTTTTTTTTTAATATATCTTTTACCTATTAAAAGTTATATAACTTTCAAGAAAATTTTTTAGGTCAAAAAAATGAAATTTTCTTGCTTAAGTACATTTTTCAAAATAATTTAGCAATTTTTATTACATCTCAATAGTTCTCCTTTATTCTCTATGATTTTAACTATAATTTGATCCCTTACTCGTTCATTTATTTCTAGTCGTTCAAGAGATATACGATTTTGACACAAAATCGCGATTATTTCCCACTGTGCGGCGGTTCTCTTGACCGATGCGCTGTTGGTCGCGCATATTGGCGAACTGTATGGCGGTTGGGCGTATTTTCAGGCCCATAATTTTCATTATTTTCAAAAGTGGGCTGAATCCTTCATTAAAAATACAGGCAGCAGTGAGTCATGCAATTTTGGTGCCATAGCCCAAACTGTTGAGTTGAAACACTCATTGTTATTTTGAGTGTTTCTGCGCAAACATCTCTCCAGCAATTCCGTTTTTGTTAGATCTTTATAGATCGGTTTCATCACCTTTTGTACGTCACTAGCAAGAGCAGGACGATGTTTATAATTTTTTAAAGCGTTGTTTGTTTCGGCCTTCTTATACTTGCACCAGCTGTCTGAACAGTACGTATGCTGTGGTTTGGAGTCTGTTGAGATTTTGTGGTAATAGCTGGCCCAGATCTCGTTTCACATGCCTTCTACTGTATTTGAATTCCTTTCAATTGTAACACTGTAGTTTTTAGATAACTCTTTCATTAATTTGATACTTAGGTCAGCAGTCTTCACTTTTTTAATCACGACTTTTGGATTCTTCACAACTTTCTTCGAAAGACAGAAGCAAAATCATAAAAGGAAGGTAATATTGAGAAGAAAAGGTATATATTTTGATGAAAATATATATAGATGTAATGATTTACAATAGGGGAACAGCTGCTGCAGCGAACAAGGCCAGGTAGATGGCTTATCCGGCGTGCGCGCTGGGCGGGTCGGAATAGCGCGCTCAGGTAAGTTCGTTCGAAAGGTGAAAAAGTATAGTTAGACTATCTGAATCTTTCTAAAAGTTTGAGCTAACATTCTTGAATATATTTACTTTCGAAAAATGCAAAAAAAAAATTTTTTTCAAAGTTGTAAAGTAGAATACTGCCTTGAGGGTAGCCACGGTCTAATTTGTTTAATGTAACTTTGTACAATTACGTTGGTAAAATTAGTTATTATTACTCTTGTTATATAGCGATTTGTATTACTCTAGATTAATTTTTATTCATTACCGTGTAAATTTTACTTGTGGCTTTTTCCTTCACTCGTTGAGTGGAGGTTTTTTATGCCTTATTTTCTTTCCGTAATTAAATAAACTGCTTTATGTTTATAAATGAACTTTCTGATTTTTTTTTTTTTTTTTTGGAAACCGAAACACCCATTCTCATCAGATTAGTATGAACATTCAGTTCTCTAAATCTTCACGTTCAGTGAGTGATCTAAAATCAGTAATGTTTGATAACGATATTTTAGTGCTTAAAAAATATATTTGAATTATGAGTAAAATTTTACATCCAAAATTTTATGATAATATTATGACGATGGATACGAATCATTTGTGGGCATATATAATGATAAGAACGTCGACGTGAGCAGCGTGATAAATATTTAGCATATTTTGATGGTAAGTTCATAAATTTTGCATACCCATTAACACTTTAATATCTAAGCAGTGGTTCTATATTATAATGTTGAAATTGGAACTAAAATAAATAAGACAAAGGTGTTAAGCATGTTTATATTTTATTTTTAGATTTTTGTTTGTATTCTGTAGTAGTAAATCTCACTGACTTATATAATTTTTCAAAACGATGACTGAGTTAGTATACATTTAAGAGTCTACTAAACACACAGCCTCTAGTGTTTACATAAATATGGAATCATCAAATACTTCTATATAAAAGGATTAATATCAGTTCAACTTAAAGACCTACATTCTACATTGAAAAACTCCGCTCCCTCATATTCAACGGTGAATCAGTGATTTCTGAATTTAAGAAAGGTGATATAAGCACTATTGATGAATCTTATTCAGGACGTCTCGATTAAATCATAACTTCTGAAATGATTGAAAAAATTCACAAATTAACTTATACAATAGTTAAGATTTCCAGGATGTCAACGAAATGTGTAGGCAATAATTTACATGAACATTTGAGCAGTAAAAGCTCTTTGCTAGATAGATGCCGCGTTTCCTAACACTCGATTCAAAAATGACGAGAAAAGCTGCCCCTATGGAGAATTTCACATTATACAAGCGATATACAAGCGAAATCACAGCGAATGTTTGTGTCGTTTTATAACTGTATAAACTATTTATATTAAAACTATTTATTTATTTTTTTTTTAGAGTTTTAGATATATTTATGTAATCTATACATGCTGTTATATATAGGGATGCATATAAAATACACTTAGCCATTTGTTTTAATGATCCATATATATATATATATATACGGGCAATGCAATATATAAAATACTATATATATATGTATATATGTATATGTATACATATGCAGTAAAATGTATATACATACATATCGATACTTATCTATATGTAAAAGAATAAAACATATTAAAAAAAAAAAAAAAAAAAATAATGTATGTATGTGCATATGCAGTATGTGTGTATATATATACATATAGACACACACATTCAGTTATATATAAAAGAATATAAGGTAGAAAAAATATAAGCTACAATAGATTATATAAATAAAAGGTAATATATGTATATATATATATATATTTATATATAAAATAAATAAATAAATAAAAAATAATAACAAATAATAAGAGAAACAAAACAATTGAATTGTACAATAGATTATATAAATAAAAGGTAATATATATATATATATATATATATATATATTTATATATAAAATAAATAAATAAATAAAAAATAATAACAAATAATAAGAGAAACAAATACTTAAAAGGGAGAAAAAAAATCTGAATAAGGAACAAGCTGAAAATACACAATTGAAAAATACAATATTACAAATATATTCCCTGCTCGCAGAAGAGCAGGACGAATTAACAAAATCAGAAAGAAGAGAGCAACAAATTATAACCTTGCTAAAAGAAAAGCAAAGAGATGAGAAAAACTTACAAAGTATTATTGCTACAATTATAAAGGCTATAATAAGCCTACACAAATCACCTAAAAAGGAGGATACGGATTCATATTAACGGAATAAACCTCACTAATAGAAGTGGGATTAAATAATAAAAAATTAATAAAAATTTTCAAAAGAAAAACACAAACCATTTAATGATAAAAAAAAAGGAGAGAGAACGTAACAAATGAATATAACAAATCGGGATGCTATAAATTAAACAAATGAATTAACATTAACAAATTAATAACCCAACCTCACCATTAGAAAAGATTTAAAAGAAAAAAAACACAAAATAAAAATTAATATGGCCAAGCACCAAAGCCTCTGAGCTACAAATGATAGTCATGCGCAACTGCCTCTCGGTCAGAAACTAAAAATTAACACGACCAAGCACCAAAGCCTCTGAGCTACAAACGATAGCCACGCGCAACTGCCTCTCGGTCGAAAATTATTCACTGAATCATTACAAAAATTTACGAAACAATACTACTAATCAATATATATCTCGTAACACGCAATTTACGAACAAATATATATTAAAATAAACAGGTGAAGGTTGAGGAAACAATTAAAAATAATTTAAACAAATCAATTGGAGAAATAGAGAGAGAAAATCTAATTAATAAAATATCAAAATAAACGGTAGTCATACGTAACTGCCTCACAACCATATAAATAAAAAAGGAGACATATTTATACACGTATACATTAAAAATCGAATGAATACACGTAGTAAAACTCGATCGGGGAAGGAGTTAGAAATCCCAATAAAAAGCGAACCTGAGAATCCACCAAGGGAGGACGAATTCGGAACTCCTCCGAAAGACTTAAAAGAGGTTAAATTTACGTCATTCGGCACATCAACGCCTCGAGAACAATCGAATATCGAACAAAATATAGAAGACGTCAGTCCCATACACACAGGTTCATCTACCTCTGAAAACTTATCGTTCTCCGGTGACTCTATATACCTCGCCGAACAAAAGACGGTTAGACCATACTTATCGCACCTGACAAGTGATTGTTTAATAGCTGAACACCTACCAAGTACTAAAATGGCGAACGATCAATCAACAACCATATCCTTGAAAGAAGCACTAAAATTTGTTCCTGAATTTGACGGGAAAAATATTCCCCTTATCCATTTCTTAGAATACTGTACAGAAGCTAGGGAACTGATAAGCAATTGTTTAAATATGTAAGCAATAAAGTAAAACACCTGAATAAATATAAATAATAATATAAATAAAAAATAATAATAGTAATAAGTCTCACCTCTACTGTATATGTATAAATATAAGACAGTTAAAAGAAGTTCATTGAAGGAGGGCAGGTGCAAATAATACAAATCGATACAATTTAGCTAAATAAATAATATTTTTAATGATAAATTGCAATAAAACACAATTGGCACTTATCCGGCATAAAAAACCCCAGTCTCATGTGGGGGAAAAGCCCTTTAAGTACCAATGATTACAATAACCCTAAAATTACATATATATAACGTAGCTTAATATACATGCATATACACACACACATATATATATATATATATATATATATATATATTCACACATATACACACGTTAGCAATTCACACACTTATTCGAAAACCTAAGAATAACGCGTATTATGATACAACACGCACACATACACTACACACAACCAGTAACAATAATCAATTGAAATAATCAATGAACCGCGCGTAAACTAACATATAACTAAATACCTTAACAAACGGAGAAAGAACGGCCATTCTACTTCAGTGACGCTCGATAGCCAGCCTGACGCCGACACAAATTAAGAAAGGAAGGAAGGTGTTTTTTCACATACAAGGCGCACCGTAGCTCCGACGTCTCGGAAAACACTGCGGTAACGTCGGGTTTGCCGATCTGAGGGCAGAAACATTCCACAAAACACCCCAGAGATCTGTGAGCGATCTCTGATAGCGCCACAGGTTGCCCCGTCGCTATCCCTGTAGAAGCGGCGTCGCTGGTTACACGAGGACACTTTCGATTACACTCAACGTAAAGCACGCAAGCCACCAAACAAGAATTTACGCACAAACAGCCGAGAGAATTCTATCAATTTTAGCACCTTTGAAACCACTGTTCTCAAGTTACCCTTCCAAGCTCTAGCAATACACTGCCACTCTCTTCGAATCTTCTGCGCGGCGATG
Organism: Sycobia sp. Sy_11; assembly: GCA_018907035.1. Lineage (NCBI taxonomy): Eukaryota > Metazoa > Arthropoda > Insecta > Hymenoptera > Epichrysomallidae > Sycobia > Sycobia sp. Sy_11. The sequence continues at coordinate 768,953 of JACCIC010000234.1, forward strand.
CTAAAAGATCTCGTCCCCTCTAATATAGAAACTGTCATTTTAGGGCTCATTATAGTGTTTCGATGGATTGCACCAAGAGTCCACGCGGACTCGAAATTACCGAGCACGGTCAATTGCTACCTGAGTGGGGGGCGGGACAGCGTATATTGCTGTATATGACCGGGCGCACATCTGCCGTCCTTCTTGTTCCTCGACGTGAGCAAACAGCCGGAGAAGGATTAGTGCATCTATTAAGAGCGTATGCTCGGATTTGGAAACGTGGAACATAAAGTTTTATTTCAGTAAAATTTCTTTCCTCTCCGGTATACGGAGCGCAATGCCGCGAACATTCCGCCCGCCTTCGTCCTCTGGACGAAAAATCAAGTACTCACTTTACCATGTTTTTCTTTTTTTTTTTTGATCGTTCGGATGGTGAAGGTTTAATGGCGCAAGACAGGCGACGTGTCTACGAAGCGTATTAATGGCCGTTTTCACTGTGACAACTCGGACCAGGCCATCTGGTCGGGGATGGACTTCTATGACGCGTCCCAATGGCCATTTAGCAGGCGGATATCGATCGTCCTTCAATAGGACAAGTTGACCGACAGCAAAATTAATAGTCGATTCCTGCCACTTCCCTCTCTCCTGCATCTGCAGCACATACTCGTGGGACCAACGTCTCCAAAATTGATCTCGGATACGTTGGAGAAGTTGAAAACGATCGAGGCGGTTCTCAGGGACCGACGGCGTCTCTTCATCTGTTATAATGCCTGACGCTGAACCGATTAGAAAGTGCGATGGCGTTAATGCCTGTAGATCTTCAGGATCAGAAGTTAACTGACATAACGGCCGCGAGTTTAAGCAGGACTCTATTTCAGCTAAGACGGTAGAAAGCTCTTCAAATGTGAGCTTGTGCTCGCCAATCGTCTTTCGTAGGAGACTTTTTGTGGATTTGACGCGAGCTTTCCATAAACCTCCGTAATGGGGCGTCGTTGGAGGAATAAAGGACCACGAAATTCCATTTTTTGAATTGCCACTATTTGAATTCTGAGCAGATACAGGCAACAAATCTGAGTGATTTGCAGCCCATTTATCTAACTCTATACCGGCTGATCGCAAAATCCCTATAAGCTCGTCGCGCTTGCGCACTGCAGTAATAATGTCATCTGCCCCCGCGAACGTGTCATCAACATACGTGTTTGATTCTAAGCAAGCCGCTCCCAATGGGAATTGCACTTTCGCATCGGATGCTAATTGCAATAAAGTGCGTATTGCTAAGTAGGGCGCACACGCCGTCCTATAAGTCACAGTCGTTAGACGGTAATCCGTGGCCGCTACTTTTGGCGAAGGGGACCATAGAATGCGTTGTAAATCTTGGTCCTCGCGCGCGACCCGAATCTGTCTAAACATCTTGACGATGTCTGCGGAAAAAACATAGCGATACCGACGCCAATTTAGTAGCACAAGGGACAGATCACTTTGGAGCGGGGGTCCAGACGCAAGAAAGTCATTCAGACAGAATCTTTCTCGCGTTTTGCGCGAGGCGTCAAAGACCACGCGCATCTTTGACCTTTCAGCCGGACCAGAGATAACAGCGTGATGAGGCAGATACCATGAACGAGGGTTTTCTATTTCGTCTTGAGGAACACGAGACATGTGGCCGAGCTTTAAATACGTTTCCATGAAATCCGTGTATTCACGCGCCCGGTCGCGATCGCGTAAAAAACGTTGCTGTTGACATTTCAGGGAACCTAGCGCCATTTTCCTCGTCTCGATAGCTACGCTCGGCGGTTCAGCCGTCAAGGGAAGACGTACTTCAAATCGACCGTTCGAACGACGCACGTGTGTCTTTTCAAGGAATCTCTCACACGCTTCATCGTCAGGTTTTAATTTTGTGTCTGCGTCCGGAACCTCTTCTAGCGTCCAAAATCGTTGGAGTACTTCGCTCAAATCATTATTAACGGTGCATTGTAACGTTTTGATTGAAACTCGAATACACGCGACCGCCCGCCCTGACGTATTATCTTGCGTTGGGCCTGAGACGATCCACCCGAGCGATGTATTTTGCGCTACTAATAACGATCTTTCGAAAGTCTTCAAACCGGAACGAAGTAACTGGCCGTAAATATCAGCACCCAGCAAAAGGTCTACTCGACCCGAGACAGAGAACTCGGGATCAGCAAGTTCTAGCCCTTCGAACTGATGGAGATCCAGTTCAACCACATTACGCGCTGTTATTTCCGATGTTAGTTGCGGCAAAACAAAGGCCTTGATCTCTACTTGGAATTGGGCGTCAACACGTGATTGCAGCGTAAATCTCGTGGCGTGTTTCACGGTTCCAGCCTTACAGCCTCCGACGCCCGTCGAACGTGTTTCAATACGATCCCTTTGCAACCCGAGCATTTGGACAAGCGATTCCGACACAAACGTTGCCTCAGAACCCTGATCAAGCAGAGCGCGAACGCGCGTATTTCTCTCGTGCGGGCCGAAAACCGTAACCTGAGCTGTCGCAAGAAGTATAGCGCGCCTATTTGACTTCGTACTGCAAGTATTACTCGACAGTTCAGAACCTACAGGCGCTTGCGTTATTAAGGTTCTCACGCGCGATACTGGAGTTGATTCGGGTTTGTTCTAGGAAGTAGCTCCCTTAGTCGGCGCGCCGTTCAGATTGCCCGATCGCTGGTGATGTAACAAAGAGTGGTGTTTCTCTTTGCACACGTTACAACGATGAGTTGATACGCAATTCTTACTTTTGTGAAGCCCAAGGCAATTGAAGCAAAGCCTCAATCGACGCACATCACTTTGGCGATCAAATACTTTTTTAGCTATAAATGTCGGACAACGCGCAATATAGTGATCGCCTAAACAAAGAACACATTTCGACGCGGCAACAGATTGCGAGGCTCGGGTATGATGTACCTTTCGTGAATTAGAATTCGTATTTGCTTGATGATTAACCTTCTTATCATCTCTATCTGCCTGAATCACTGACAGAGATTGAGCGCGTTTTTCTAAGAAGACAGCTAATTCTTCAAATTTGGGGAAGCGCGAAAAATAATCGCGATCACCTTCTGACCCGGCAGTAGATGTTCGACGCTCCCTTGATATTAAATCAGCTTCCCACATTTTCCTGGACTCCGGATCCAAACGGATTTCGAGCGTATGCACGAGCCCTATATCCCAGTGCTGCACCGGCGCATGTAAATTTGTGAGGGCTCGAACAATTCTTCGAATTTCGTCTACAAACGCGCGCAAATCAATCGCAGACTCTTTTTTCAAGTATGGCATGTTCGTAAGCGAGTCTAAAAGTTTGTTAATCGTTAAACGCGGATTGTAGAACCTATCTCGAAGCATTTGCCAAGTTGACGCATAGTTTATTCCTAAAATTGCAACATCTTTTATCAAATCCGCTGCTGGACCTTTCAAGCACGATTTAAGATATTGCAATTTTGTCGTGTCAGCGATACGTGGGGCTTTATGCACGAGTGTAGTGAAGATATCGGCAAAACTAACCCAATCTTCATATTTTCCATAAAAAGTCGGCAAGTCTAAACGCGGTAGCTTTGCAGGTCTTTCGTTAGCCTCTTCATCAACCCGTTCGCGAATACGTGTATTTTGTTCTTCGTTATTAGAGAATTTCGCGAGAGCCGTGAGGAGCCAATCGAGTGTTTCCTCATATGATCGCTGCATACTTTCGAATCGATCTTCCGCGACGTATGATTCTCCCGCGGCATCAGCGCGCATCACGATATCTGTATGGGTTTTACGCACCTCGGCCCAAAGATCGTTAATTGTATCGAGACGGCTTTGTATAATTAGTTTACTCAAACTGTCAAACGACCGCTCGCGCATTCTATTACCGATTTGTTTGATCTCGTCATTACGCTGGTTTTGCATAGCTACAAGCCGTGTGAGCAGAACAGGCGCCATCTTACTACTGCCAAGTTTCGTACAGAAAATAAAAGTAACAACAAATTAGTTTGAAATGCTCGGTGGACTTTCAATTCACTAAATATCTAGCAATAAAGGTAAACGATAACTATATAACTAGATTAATAATAACTATAATAACTATTAAAGGTAACGCACGCACGTATTAAAGTAAACACAACGTTTTTAAATATACTGAAACACACAACCCGAACAAAGTAAATATATATTAAAATATATAGTAAAATAAATATATCACAGTAATGTACGTAAACTTATATATATAAACACACACCCATACACATATGTGTGTGTTTACAGTAAAGTATACAACTGAACAATGGAAATAATAATCACAACCTTACAAATTCGAAGTTTACAAAAAAACTCGATTTCTATAAATTTTAAAGTAAACGCTATTAAATAAACAGTTAACTATGTATAATTAAGCTAAAAGCAATATATATCGATTTACACAATCACACCTTCCTCACCCGGGGCACCATGTTTAAATATGTAAGCAATAAAGTAAAACACCTGAATAAATATAAATAATAATATAAATAATAAATAATAATAGTAATAAGTCTCACCTCTACTGTATATGTATAAATATAAGACAGTTAAAAGAAGTTCATTGAAGGAGGGCAGGTGCAAATAATACAAATCGATACAATTTAGCTAAATAAATAATATTTTTAATGATAAATTGTAATAAAACACAATTGGCACTTATCCGGCATAAAAAACCCCAGTCTCATGTGGGGGAAAAGCCCTTTAAGTACCAATGATTACAATAACCCTAAAATTACATATATATAACGTAGCTTAATATACATGCATATACACACACATATACATATATATATATATATATATATATATATATATTCACACATATACACACGTTAGCAATTCACACACTTATTCGAAAACCTAAGAATAACGCGTATTATGATACAACACGCACACATACACTACACACAACCAGTAACAATAATCAATTGAAATAATCAATGAACCGCGCGTAAACTAACATATAACTAAATACCTTAACAAACGGGAGAAAGAATGGCCATTCTACTTCAGTGACGCTCGATAGCCAGCCTGACGCGGACACAAATTAAGAAAGGAAGGAAGGTGTTTTTTCACATACAAGGCGCACCGTAGCTCCGACGTCTCGGAAAACACTGCGGTAACGTCGGGTTTGCCGATCTGAGGGCAGAAACATTCCACAAAACACCCCAGAGATCTGTGAGCGATCTCTGATAGCGCCACAGGTTGCCCCGTCGCTATCCCTGTAGAAGCTGCGTCGCTGGTTACACGAGGACACTTTCGATTACACTCAACGTAAAGCACGCACGCCACCAAACAAGAATTTACGCACAAACAGCCGAGAGAATTCTATCAATTTTAGCACCTTTGAAACCACTGTTTGTTCTCAAGTTACCCTTCGAAGCTCTAGCAATACACTGCCACTCTCTTCGAATCTTCTGCGCGGCGATGCTAAAAGATCTCGTCCCCTCTAATATAGAAACTGTCATTTTAGGGCTCATTATAGTGTTTCGATGGATTGCACCAAGAGTCCGCGCGGACTCGAAATTACCGAGCACGGTCAATTGCTACCTGAGTGGGGGGCGGGACAGCGTATATTGCTGTATATAACCGGGCGCACATCTGCCGTCCTTCTTGTTCCTCGACGTGAGCAAACAGCCGGAGGAGGATTAGTGCGTCTATTAAGAGCGTATGCTCGGATTTGGAAACGTGGAACATAAAGTTTTATTTCAGTAAAATTTCTTTCCTCTCCGGCATACGGAGCGCAATGCCGCGAACAGCAATAATCTCGAAGAAAGCTTCACGAAATTACTTAAGAGAAAACTCTTGGGTGAAGCAAGAGAAATAATATCTGGGTACGCATTCGCCACAGTCGAAGAATTTAGAGAACATTTAAAGGACTTTTACGCGCAATCGAAAAACGTGCACCAACTTCTCGGCGAACTGAGTAGTCAATACCTGGCTGAACATGAATCAGTTATAAGATACGCGAATAGAATGAGAGACATCGGTTCTCAAATTTATGAAGTAAATCGCCACATAACCAAGGCACCAAATACACCTGCCTTCAAGCGCAGCATCGAAAAAGCAATCATAGAATGTTTTCGACTAGGATTAAAACCCGAAATTGAAACTAGACTGAAAGAGAATGAAGCTATCGAAGACGTAGTAAAAGACGCAATAGCAGTAGAACGAAGACTCGAAGCTCGAGAGAATTTATTTAGGAGGCAAGAAATACGCCATAAACCTAATAAACAAAATATTTACCCCAGACAGATAAACAATCTAACTCTTCCGAGAAAAAACCCCTTGCAGCTACTGCAATATAATAGGCCATACGTTCGCAGAATGTCGGAAAAGACTCAGACCAAGCCAAACGCTATTATGCCGAACTTGTGAACGGTCAAATCATACCACCTCTCAGTGCTTCGCAACGATCAAGTGTCAAGCATGTAACACAATCGGTCATAATGCCCGCGACTGCATAAGTAGCAATAGACCCCCGTCTATAACATGCCAGCTATGCAATAAGCCTGGCCATACAGCTAACTTCTGTCGAACTAATTAAATGAATAAATAAAAACCGATGCCGAAATGCCAAAAATGTGGAAGGTTAGGGCACTCTGAAGCTACATGTAGGGTACGCGATCCCGCTCAAAAAACCGCAACCAGTTCTAATAGACCCACGTGCGCTTACTGCAAGTACCCAGGGCACACAATATCGGAATGTCGAAAGCGGCAATATAATCAGGGAAATGGACGAAGTCTCCAGAACGAGAGCGCGAACAGGGGGACTTGCGACAGACAAACGCGCTCAATGAACACGCACCAATTATAGAATCTGCTAGGCGAACTAATACCCTCGGAGCCACAATAAGCAACTACGTCCCATACGTAGAGGTTCAGTTAGGGCCACAATATCTTCTTTCTTTTATGATAGACAGTGGATCCGAAGTAAGCATTATCAAAATAGAATCAATACAAAAAGGGGCACACATAAACGAATCAAAAATTTACACACTAACAGGAGTAGGAGATAGTAAAAAAACAACCCTAGGTACCGTACCATTAAAAATTGCCGGGCAAAGAATCGAACTTCTCGTAGTATCAGACGATTTTCCTATTCCTTACAATGGAATTATAGGATCAGAATTCTTAACAGATACCAACGCCGAATTAATTTTTAGCCATAAACAATTCATCATAGCTGGCCAGACGACGAACTTACGACTAGGAAATGAAACCTTAGACATCCCTACATATAGTATTGCGAATATCCATGTCGAACAAGAAACGGAATTACTTCCTACCGTGATTACCAAGAACCCCATGGGCGGCAAATGTAGATTTCTAGTGGACACAGGATCTGAAGGAAATCTAATAAAAATAAGAACCATACCCCATCAGTTCGAAATCGATGAGTCACAGAAAGGACTCTTGAGGGGAATAAGCTCAGAACAATTTTCCACCCAAGGAACTTTAAAACTTAAAGTTTTGGGAGGAATCTCTTGTTTTCACGTCGTCTCCGATCACTTTCCAATACCGTATTCCGGTATTTTGGGGGCACGATATTTGAGCGACGTTCGAGTAACACTAAACTACGAGATGAAACGACTAGAATTTCTTCATGCACACGACCAACCGATTGAATTTGTATCACTAGAGATTCTTCGCAAAAATTTAGCCGCGGAATTGGAAGAAGGAGGAATACACCATACAGTAGACACGTTACTCGTGAATGCACCTACCGATAATCAGAGCAACGAGAGCGAAACAGACGATGAACAACAAAGGCTGAACGAAGAATTGTTACACATAGATGATAACGATACAAATGAATTTTTAAATAATTACTTCGATAATGAGAGTATATCCACAAAGACGCGTTATTCACTTACGCAAGAACTAATATTTGAAGAACTGAATATCTCCTCAAAGGGAGTAAATAATGAATCCACCGTTTTCCCCACGGAGAGCTTAACTTCCGTGCAAACCGCATCTATAAGAGATATAATACGGACAGATCACCTTAATGAAACCGAAAAAGAATACGTACAGCACTTAGTCGAAAAAAATCACGATATTTTCTTTCTACCCGGAGATTGATTGCCTGGAACTATAACTCAAGATACTATAACTCATAGAATAAAAACCACAGATGAAAAACCAAAAAATGCACGACAATACAAGTTTCCTCACTCGCTCAAAGAAGAAATAGATAGACAGGTGAATGATTTATTAAACCAAGGGGTGATAGAGAACTCCGATTCTCCATTTAATAGCCTAATTTGGATCGTAAAGAAGAAAGCACACTCACAAGGTCAACCAAGATGGCGAATGGTGCTCGATTACAGAGCTTTGAATGAAAAAACGGTAAGCGATGCATATCCACTGCCGAATATCACTGAGATATTTGACCAAGTAGGAGGTGCAAAATATTACTCCGTACTAGACCTTGCATCAGGGTTTCACCAAATTAAGATGGACCCGAGAGATGCACATAAACAAGCTTTCAGTACGCCGTTTGGACACTATCAATTCGTTCGTATGCCTTTTGGGTTGAAAAATGCACCCGCCACTTTTCAAAGGTTAATGGACACCTTATTAAGAGGACTACAAGGCAGAGAATTGTTTGTGTACCTGGACGACATTGTGAGCCTTTCAGACTTTAAAAGACATTCTATGCAATGCACCCTTATTACAATTCCCCGACCTTACTCAACCATTTAATATAACAACTGATGCCTCAGGATATGCTATAGGAGGTATTCTGTCCCAGGGAGAAATAGGGAAAGATAGACCCATAGCTTATACTTCTAGAGTTTTATGCAATGCAGAACTTAAATACGAGGTTTACGAAAAGGAAGCCTTAGCAGTCATACATAGCGTACAGGCATTTCGTCCCTACGTATATGGAAGGAAAATAACAATCATCACTGATCATCAAGCCTTAGTTTGGTTTAAATCAGCAGACCTGAATACACGAGTACAAAAATGGCGGTTCAAACTCTCCGAATATGATTATACCGTCTTGTATAAACCAGGAATACTAAATTCTAATGCAGACGCATTATCACGAAATCCACCTAAAATAGTCACAACAAATATCGTGACGAGATCAGGACGAGAACTCAGCCATACGCCAGGACGCACGGATAAAAATAAATCAAATCCAAATATAACTACACAACCAAAGAAGAGAGGACGACCTAAAAAGATTACGCAAGAGGAAACCGGAAAATCTCCTTTACCAATAATCGAAAACAAAAGAACAAAGGATATTACGCAAGGGGAAACTAACCCAAAATCTCCGATAAGAAAAAGGCCCATGCGTGACGCGGTTCTACAGGCGCCTTGTTATGCCGAAAGCGAACCGGAATCACACGAAGAGTTCGAGGCTGAACCAACAGCCTTACCCCAACTGATAGCCGCTGATCAGCTAGAAGAGACAAAATCAATATCCTTCATCGATTCGTCAGTTAGCCGAAATACGAGGTTGAAAGAAGCAAGGTAAAAGAAACCAAAGATTTAATATGCCACCGCAAAGATAACATCGTTTTCTTTGTAACTAGCGATGGAAAAACTACTGGGAAACAATGGCATAAGCATTCATCCAATGGATATTGGAGATGTCCAACATATAAAAGGATCGCACTGTAAAAACCTCTTCGCATTATGCATACGAGGAGAAATACCCATATCCATGACTATAATAAAAACCAATATACGCAAAACTTTGTCGATCTTAAAGGAAATTCTAGTCAAAATAGGAGAAAACCTTATTAGCATTGCCAAAAGCAAGAACATTGAAAACATAGAATGGCAAGACATCCTTGAAACAATAAAGGCATCCTTTACGAACTCCCCGATTAAAATTATCATTTGCACTGACACCCTTAAATTCGTTTCAAAGGAAAAGAGGGATGAAATATTTTACGAGTTACATAAGTCACCAATAGGAGGACATAGAGGAGTGTCCAAGACATATAATCGAATCAAACAGAAGTATTATTGGAATAACTTAAAGAAAGACATTCAAAGAAGAATACAACAGTGTTCAGATTGTCAACTCAAAAAACTAGTGAGATTAAAAACCAAACAACCAATGGTGATCACCTACTAAACTTGGGAACGAATACATCTTGACAATGTAAGATCAATTCTCTAAATTCTGCGTAGCAGTTCCCTTACCAGATACACTGTCCACTATCATAGCAGATTCTTTTATAAAAAAATTTATTTGCACCTTCAGAACACCAAAAATCATTCTTACAGACAAAGGGAAAAATTTCCTTAGTAGCTTAATGAACCGCATAGCTAAACGGTTAAAAATAAAGAAACTACGGACAACCGCTTCCACCCGCAATCCAATGGATCGCTAGAACGCTCACATCACGTTTTGGGCGAGTTCTTAAAACAATACACCACCAACGACGAGGAATGGGACAGTTGGTTTGACATTGCCCCAAGCATACACCATATGAATTAATTTTCGGTAGAATTGCCAGGTTGCCTTCTATCGATCCTTTAAGAGAAGGAGACTTACTACCCACGTACAAGGGATATCTAGTCGACTTAGTCACACGGTTGAATGGAATCCAGAAATTAGCCTATGACAATCTAGTATCCTCAAAATTTCGTTCGAAGAAATATTACGACAGAAAAATTAATCCACAGAATTTTAAAATAGGAGATTATGTATTCCTATTATCTGGTCCTAAACCAAATAAATTTGGAAACCATTACTCTGGACCTCATAAGATACTAGAAGTATTAAACAAGAATAATATTAAGATCCAAGTAAATAAAAGCAGTAAAATCGTTCATGCGAATAGACTTCGCATCTCTTACATAAATAAAGAAACAACAGCTCAAAAGAAAAAAGATAGATAGAGAGAGAGCAGGAGAAACCAGAATAATCAGTGTCTCCTTTAGCTAGAAAATGGCTTCTAGCACCTTAAACATTTAAAAGTTTTTAAAAAAAAGGAATATATAAACCTTATGAAATAACTTCCTCATCCTCCGCTATACTACCTAAAGTTTCATACCCTTTATACTAACCTTACGATAATATTAGATCGTTAAGCAATAGAAGTAGGCGAATGAAACTTTCTACCGTATCAAAAAGATCAAAAGGGTGATCATCCTAGAATTTGAGCTAACAAGATACGAGAAAGTCACATCAATACAATAGACATAAGAATATTGTTTATAAGAGTAATATAACGCACGACCTGACCTTAAGAAAGAAGGAAAGTGTTAGACAAACGCATTCAATTTAGCGCAATTAAATTCTATATTTTTCAGTTGATCAAAGTCGTACTTGCAATCGGTTTCATTCTTTCTTATGTCATAACTATCTTACTTTTCAGATTACACAACTAACCTCTTTATCATTTCAGAAAAGATGATATCCCTATACATGATACTTTTTACCTTATTTTTCGTCGCCCCAACAAAAACAATGATAGGATACGATTGCGGATCTAACACGATGAATATAACAACCATGTCGTTATTAGACGTCGGGGAATGCAATTTGCCTCAACTCCACCCTATAAGCCAACTTGCCTATATACAGCTACTTCAAATCAACGATTTTCAAGAAACCAAAGCATTACAATGTAAAATAAAGGTACGGGAACTATCTATTACTGCGGGATGCATTCGCATAACTCCGTTATTAATAACGGCGAAATGGAATACTTGTATGACGTCAGTAGAGATAGTTGTGTACAATTACATTTAACTGGGATAATCAACTTCGGACAAAATCACATTATAAACGGGGTCAGAATTAACCAAACAAACATATATTCGATGACCTACGCCGGAAGCATAAGTAACGATGGAACTTGCGAGGGAGCCGACTATAGCGACCCTTATGGAACTTGGAATTCTGTTATTGTCCAAGCAACCCTTAAATCACCCTATCGCAACAATCGGCGCGAGTAAACTTTCAAGATGACAAAATTCATCTACAATCGGGAACATCATGTCCACTATCGGGAAAATTCTGCATAGACGCAAAAGATGGATATACCTTCTGGAAATCGGTCCCTAATAATGATTGCCACTTTAATGAATACGGCGTATTATTCGAGGGTCATGCAATAAAAATGACTAACCCTCAGATAGATCAAGACGTAATCTATTCTTTTTCAGATCAAAAATTAACGTTCGCATTAAGTAAATTGTCCGAAGAAAAGGTATGCGGTTATACTATAATAAGAACAGAACACCCAAAACTAGTTATCTTCGAAACTAAACAGGGTGTAACGTTTGCGAAAAAAAGGTGCGTTATCTCGTAGTAATCTGGATATTTTCGCTTATGTAAATGCAAAATTCGTATATCTGGAAAAACATGTAAAAAAACAAATGCTTAACTTATACCGCAACATAGTGACAGAGCGATGTCGGGTAGAACAGTTCGCGCTAAAAAACGCACTCGCTATTGCTACACAAAGTCCCGACCAATTTGCGTATAACATAATGAAAGGTCCTGGCTATATGGCTGTAGTAGCCGGCGAAGTGGTATACCTGGTAAAATGTATACCAGTGGAAGTTAAGATAGATCACGGCGATAATTGTTGCACCGAGCTGAGAGTTGAAGACAAAACACAACCCTCTTTCTCACACCAAAAACACACATCCTGAAAACTCGAGGGACAAGAGTTCCCTGTAACCAAGTGCTACCATCATACTACCGTATTGATAGCGAATGGTACAAATTGGCACCAAAACCGACCGAGGCAAGAGAACCCACAACCCTAAAGCCCATGACTCAGCTGACATGGAAATACATTAATCCAATCAGCCTAGCAACATCTGGAATCTACTCCAGTAAAGATTTAGAAAAACTAAAGGAACGAATTATGTTTCCAGTAGAAACAGCTGCATTGTTGAATAACGCAGCACACGAAATGCACGAATCTGGAGTGACGAGCGGCAACACGATATCGCACTTCATAAATGAAGACACCATGGATAATTTAGTAAATTCTGCTTGGAAAAAAATATGGAATAAATTTATCACCTTTGGATCCGCAAGCGCGGGGATAATAGCAGTCCTCGTGATCATACACGTAATAAAATCGTTCATAGGGGTTGTCCTCAACGGATACGCCCTTCATCGTGTATACGGTTGGTCCATATACCTATTGTCAGCCATTTGGAGCACAGCCGCACACTTCTTCATATCTCTCAAACAACCATCGACGAAACAAGAGGCAAGAAAACAGTTACGAAATGATCGGTCAACCAGAGCCAGAACCGGAACCTAAGCCAGAACCAGTTCTAATCACTACCGATGAGTCAAAAGAAAAACAAACGTTCTTTTCTGCAAAACCATAAAAATAAATCCTCAACTCACGCGACTTTTCCAGAATTAGGCAAAACAATAAAAGTAAATTTCCTATTTCCATAATTACCAGATATCGAATTTCGCATGAAAACTTCGCGTGTATTATTGTAAGTAGAGTAAGTTGCGATACAAAGAATCATGTGAATCCACGCATCTTCAAACGAGGTTTTCCTATGGAGATTTTTTCCCACTGGGTTTTCTTTCCTTAGGTTTTCCCTCGTTCACAGACACATTGCTCCTGGGCAAATGCGAAGATCGAATGGGGAGGAAAAAAAAATTTTTTTTATACTTTTTGTCATATGTATACTATTTAACACCGCATTACCTTAACAGAGGCGAACGATTGTTTTCATACTTCTAATAACCGTCTTACGCAAGGGGTGTAACAGCGAGCTAATAATTTTAATAAAATAATATTAATTTAAACATTGTAAATATATATATATAATACGTATATATAAGTTTAAAAATAATATATAATGGTAAAGAAATCAGAGAGGCAGGGGTTAGAAAAGGCGGGTTGGGGGTGCGAAGGTGAGTCTGTATGGGGACAGGATGGATAGAGGGGAGTGGGGGGGGAGAGGGAAAGTGCGGACGGGCGGTTGAGAGTGGTGAGGGGAGGGAGGGTCGGGGTCGGGAGTGAAGTTGGAGTATAGTCTACGTATATGGGCGGGTAGAGAAAAGCCGGATAGCGTTTAGTCGCTGGGGGGAAGTCGGGGTGAGGGTTGGCGGGATGTGGGGTTCAGATGGGAATTGTGTAACGAAAAGATGGGAGTTAAGCAAAGGGCGGATCTAGGGGGAGATGGAAGGGGTGGTTCCCCCTCCTTCGGTCACACTTTCCCTCCTGCCTCTTTTCCCCCTCCTATCTACTGGTCCGCTTCTCTCTCTCTCTCGGTCTCTCTCTCTCTATCTCCTCTCTCCCTTTCTCCCGCCCCCTCTTCCTCTCCTCCTCTCTTTCTTCCTCCCTCTTTCTATCTCTCCCTCCCCTCTCTCTCCCGTCCCGTTTCTGTAGAATAAGAATCGAAACCAAAATGACCAAATTTCATCTAACATGTCATCATCTTATTTGGGCGAGGAAAAACAATTTCATAATACCGCCGAAATAAGACGTTGGCTTGCGCAAGATCATACGTCAGAAGCGTATGTTTCTCCGATGAAGGTCTCATAGGTAACGAAATGTGTACATTAGCGATGCGCTAGTGTACAATTTTCAATGTTTATTTTATAGTAAAACTAACACTTTAAACAATTGAATTACATTTCTAATACAACAAATATTTAAGACAAAAAATTATTACGAATGTTTATGATAAAATTTAATTGTTTATACTAGTATTAAGGCTAGAAATAAACAAAGTAAACAATGTAATAAAACAGCTATAAAAACGAGGAGCAGGAGAGGGATTGCGGATGATCATGGAAAAATCGGGTATATAAAGCCCCGATTTTTCCACAAAATTCATTCAGTCAGCAGTTTTCAGTCAGCAGCGTTTAATCAGAAGTCTCCCGTAATTCCTCTTCTGTCGCCGTAATCAAAGTAAGAAATAAAATTCATTATTATTTAAAAATAAAAAATCTAATATTTCTCTCTCTCCTTTCTTTCAATCTCCTTTTTCCGGGGAAGTGTCTGGTCCTCCTATGTGGTAGGACTGAACATCCCCCTAGTTTATCAGCCATACATCCTTAGTAACTAGGGAAAAAGGTCGGTAGGCCGAGGCGGATTAGTTTCCCCTTCGAAAGAAGAGGAAATTGCATCCAATAGAGCCTTGGACTCTGACCTATGTAAAACTAGCATAGGGTTTCATAGCCTCCATAAAAACCCATCATCTTATTGTTAGTTGCCATTAAGCAATCGACTAGGCATTCCCGAGCTAGTGGAGGCAACTCCAGGCTCAAAACTGCCTAGAACAATAGGTGCATATGTGTATTGAATTAATACACGTATGTACTAAAATTAAAGAGTACCGTGTACGGAAGGGTAAAAATGCCCAGACGTCACAAAGGGTTAACAGCAAAAGAAATAAAAGCTGAGTTGGATTCAGTTCATGGCAAATCTGCCTCTGTTTTTGCAAACGATTTACAATTGGATAAATAAATTTAAAACGTGGCCGTACATCAACAATTCGGTAGGCCGTGAGTCCTTTACTATAGTTAATCTAATAATTAATAATAATTAATGATCCAGGAAAACATGGGTTAAATTATCAGGTACAGGCAGGTATTATTATATTTTCATTACTAAGAAAAAGAAAATATATTTAGTTAAATGGAAAAAGAAATTTTATAAGATTTATTTAATTATATAAAATTCTATAATAATATATACCCCGACCTAATATGCAACCCCGCGCTATGTTAACGCAAAGATTCCGTTCACACAGGGAGTGAGGAGAGAAATTTATAAGTATCACAGAGAGATAAAGCAACAAGAGAGCCACCTTATGTGGAACAAGAAGAACTGCTACTGAAAGCTGCTTGTTGTTCTTATGATTACTATTCTATGCTTTTATCTCTCTATCCCTCTCACACTTTATTTCGTTAAAATAATTGAATTGTACTTTTGTCGACTGCCCATATACAAATTAATAAATTTTTTTTTTTTATTGGTCTTACAGTCCAATCAATTCAATCTAAAAATAAAATAAAAAATAAAAATAAAAATAAAAATAAATAAAATAAAATAAAAATTAAAAATAAAAATTAAATTAAAAATTAAATTAAAATTATAATGAAGTCAGACTGTCCTTGTTTACATTTCACCCCGTAGACTAATCT
>JACCIC010000235.1:0-22500 GCA_018907035.1 Sycobia sp. Sy_11
TGTCGTTGTAGTTTCTAAGTTAACGACTAATTTCTTTAAGCATTGAAAAATAATCCAATACTTCTATTGAAACAATTGGGTATTGTAAAAGAACAAAAACAAAAACAAAAAAACAAAAAAACACAATTATCGTAACGAAAATCACGCCCAAAGACGTTATATCTATAAAAGTACCCGAGTAGCGTCTACTTTATATATACCTTCTCGCTAAAATCACTGAAGCAGAAATTCCAGTCCGCAGAAAAGTGATTATGAAAAATTAGTTCAATCAGTCTCTGTAGAGTCGCTTGGGTTTAACTTCGGTCTTAAGGAGATTGAAAAGCTTCGCTCTAGCGTAAAGATCCAGGGCTGCTTAAATCACCCGCGGGTAAACGATGACAGCCAATAAAATACGACCTCGCGTGCGTTGTGTCCGGTAACTCTGTGACGAAAACTTTATTAAATTAATGGCGAAATAAAACTTTTTTTTCTAGTTTTCTTCATACAAGCTAGGAATTTATTACACGCATTATTTTATTACATGAAATATTCAATCGCGCATATAAAATTATTTATCTGTTATAAATTACATGTCATTACGAATTACTGGAAAAAAATGTATCTAAAGATCAATGTTCTTTATTTAAATCTCGAGGAATTCTAGGAAGAATTTGGACGTCGACCCAGACTGGCTGCGACATCATCATCCGGTAGCGCCGAATCGATCGAATCGGTAGCCCCTCGGGAAAATTGATTTAGTCGGCGACACTTGTTTGTCCCACGAGATCAGTCCGACGGCACTTCTCGCGTGGCCCAATTTTGACATATCACAGAAAAAAAAAGTGAAAAGCCACGCACTCGCCGCACAGTCGTTTTTCACTCCCTAGGGCTTACATTTAAATAGATATTTAAATTTAAGTCGATATTTCGACGGTCGTGCGCCCGAAATTTCCTTTTCAATAATGGAAAGTCCGATCCGAGTGACGACTCCCGTGAAAGTTCGATCTAATTGAATAATTTTCGTAAAAAGCCTGAACGTCCAGTGGGAAGCAGGGATGGGGGGGGGCGCAAGGTGATTCAAAACCATTGAAATATTCGTCTACTCGTCGCGGCGGCTCACACGTACAATTCTCCACGACCAACTAGTATACCATATAGATCCTACTGAAAGGAGAGAAAAAAATGATCTCAAATAGTTTACATTTCTAAGCTCAGGTGGTGACGCTTGCATATATATATAGAGAATTATATATATATATATAATATAATTATATATATATAATACAAATAAAATAAGAAACGAACAAATTGGTAGAAAGTGCCTTTTTTTTGTTGCTTGTCTTTTTGGTGCTTGTGTTCGCTTTTGTTTTTGTTTGGCTTTAATCTCTCCGCGACGCGCGCCGGGAAGGGGAAGAGACGCGAAGGAAGGAGGAGGGAAGGAGGACTCAGCGAGGACGGATGGAGGAGCAAAGGAGGACCAAACAGGGAGACTCAGAGGGACCAGAGAGGGACAAAGAGGTGGAGGAAGGGAGGGAGAGAGGACCCGTCGAGAATGAGGGGAGACGGACCGGGAGAGATGTGGAGGAAGTAAATAAGGATCTCGGGAGAGGGAATAATGGTCTCTGTGTGTGTGTGTGAAATGTGTGTAAGACAGAATACTTGTATACCACTCTCGAGGGAGCGGGAACGTATAAGGTAAGAGAGTCGAGAAGGGACCAGGGTAAGGTGTTGTGGATAAAGGAGAGAGGACCAGGAGATAGCAAGAAGGGGGACCTCCCGCCGAGTCAGGCATCGCGGCCCCAGTAGCCCAAGCCGGAGCATTATACGGAGTCGAGACAGGACGAAAACCACCAACCTCGACGTGATCCGGAGGAGAGATCCAGATAGAAGATATCTTTTCGGCACACAGAGGGGGGGGGGGGGGACGGATGGAGAGAGGAAAGGAGAGAATGAATAAAGATATATATTTATATATACCCCAAAGGAGGAAAGGCCCCCAACCCCCATGATCATTGAAGGTAGTTTATAATATATCCGGGGCGCGCGGGCGACCGATCTCTGTATTTTCGGCAATTAATTAATTCATATACATCTATCTATATATATATCCAGAGAGAGAGGGAGAGGAGATAGTGAGAGAGAGAGAGTATAAGAGCACAGGACGGAGGTGAGAGACAAGAGAGTAAAAGAAAGATCGAAGGAGCGAAGGAACGAGGCTGGACAGGAGATGTAAAAAGGGGAGGAGAAAAGAGGAGCGGAATAACGAAATTAAATAGCATAGGCGAGAGAATAGAGAGACTGCTTTTGTATTTTTGTTAAAAAAAAATTACGTTATTGTAAATAATTTTTTTTTTTTTTTTTTTCATTTATAATTATCGAACCGTGCCCGCGGCGAGTTCGACCAAACGACACTTCGAGGAGGTGAACGACGAGTATTAAACGGGAAAAAAAAAGAACAGAGAACGAAAGAGGAAAAGGAGGACACGAGGAGGGTGCCAGACACATGGTGCAGAGGTCGGCGAGCCACCGCCGCCCCGCGCGTTTCATGATTTAGTGCGTGCGTGCAATATTTGTTCTGATACATATATATAAATATATATATACATACATATACAAATATACGTATAATATCGTTGCTCCTGGAGTCCGGTGCGTGCGAAAGAGACGACCCGTCGTGTTAACCGCGGGATGGGTGCTGAGATGCGCCGGCTAAGGCTGACCAAACTGCTGCTGATCAGCCTGCTGCTGATCGGCGCTACCCTCGCCAGCGGGACCAGTGATAATGGTAAGTCGGCGAATTTTTCATATCAATATGCACACATATAAATATAAAGCTATTTTCGAATTTTTTCCTCTTCGCATTTTATGTATTAACGCAGTTTGGATTAATGAGGATTTTGGCAATAATGTTGCTATTTGTAATTTCTGGGAATGAGGAGACTGATTCAGAAGTTCGAATCGTGTAAAATTCAAAAGCAATAGATCAATTTTTATTGCATTTCGATTCATAAGGGACGGCACTTTAATTAATTTTTTTTGTTAATCTCCTCGTTCCTAGATTATAGATATACGGTAATTCTTGGTAAACCGTTTTCTCCGTGCATGCAATTAAGGTTAAGTAGTTTTCGATATAAATAAAGTAATTCGATATATATCTTAATACGGGAAGGAAATGAGTCGCTTAAAATCTTGCAGAAGTAAATGCATTAATTTTGTATGGTGGTCCCTTAAAATTCAATGAACGTAATATTATTTAGTCTATATACACATAGATATATATTAAATATTTTATTAGAATACGTTGCGTAAAATAATTTCTACTTCAGGAGCATTATTATTATATATTTTATTTACATAAACATTTTTAAATATCATGTACAGCAAATGATGTAACGCCTGGTTTAGTAAGAATTATTTTTATTAAGTATTATGGCAAGGAATGTTATCATCTTTTTCTCTGCTTTTATAGTTTTTACTTTAATGTCCTTAAGGTTACGAGCAACGGAATTACGAAATATAGCGCGCCGCGTAAATCTGAGAAGCGAATTGCAGAATACAGTGGATTTAGATTTAGCGAGAGATATTCTAGAAGATTACTTCTATCGTATTAACAATCGACATTTCGATTAATTTTCGTGCAGTCGTTTATAGACGATATAGATAGAATCTATAGAGATATGATATATATATATTTAAAAACCGGTATTCATACACCGACTTAATTATTCGTATTTTTAACCGAACAACGAAATATCTTAAAAAAATCTATAAATATCTCCTAGATCTCTGCGACATGGCGCCTAATATATTTGTCACTTGAATGTGCATTAAATTCAGAGTTTATCAGAGACAGCACTAATCTTTTTTCCAACCGTTTCTATTTAATTTAATTGGAAATGGATCGAGTTTATGAAACGTTGGACATAATACACATACGCAGGCCAGTTGTTACAGAATGTGTTATGTAAATAAATGTAGAAATAAAAACGTAGAAAAAATATTTGCAAAATAATGAAAACTTGCTAAAACTATATTTATGGGAGTTTTGAGGTTGTCCACGATGAATTGGTCTCGGATGTTTGAAATTCGGAATGGAATTTTGAATCTATGGTCTTTCAACAGAAATCCCGCCATTTCGAATTTCAAGAATCTAAGTTCACATTCGCAATCAGAAATATTCTATATCTAATTTGCATCGCATAATTTCGAATTTTTCGAAATATTCGATCGCTATTTTAAATTTAAACAAAACCGAATTGAGATCAATCATTGGTGACCTATAAACGAAGCTTATATGTACGAATAGTCATGGAAAATAGTTAATGTACTTAGTAATACGGGATACTTTATGAAAATAATATAATTTTAAATGAATTCATTATATAATGACGAATATCAATGAATTCCTTGAATCAATAAATTAGTTCATGTAGATATATTAATAAAGAGTAATTGAAATTAACGAGTCGCATAAATGAAAAATGCCACAAATCTTATACTATTCGCGCAACTGTATGAGATCAATTTGGAGCATTCGAACTGGTACAAGCATTGATTCGAAGAGAGACATTACGACGGGAAGTATCGTATAATTGAAAGGATAATTTCACAAATCATATCCGTGTGTATATATATATATATATATATGGTGAAAAAAAGTGTAATAGACCAATCGTAGTTTCCCGAAGACGGCGTTTGCTTTTACGACGTACCGTGAATAAGTACACGTATGTACACGTACGCGTGCATGTGCCTATACGGAGGCGATGGACAACAATAAACAAAAAAAAAGAAAGAAATACGAAAGAATAAAAAATAACCCATATAAGACTCTTCGAATAAAGAGGAAAAAACGGCGTATTATTCGTTCTCCTCCAAAATTTATTTTATCCTCTTAAAAATTAATCTGCTCGCCCGGATATAACTATAAATGTGCCGACGCACACACACACACACACACACACACACACACACACACACACACACGCATATATATATGCATATTTTCCAGTTTTCGAAACGGAGAGTTTTTAAAAGTCGATTTATGGAACACGCCGCCGGGCATTAACACGCATTCTTCTCCCATATATATATATTCAACTCTCGTTAAAACCTTTTTTTTTCTCGATCGATTTGACGAGAGAAACAATGGAGCGGCCCATTCGAAAACCCGGTTTTTTTCGAGTTTCGTGAAAATATATGTATATATTTATATATATAGAGCCAAGTATTTCGGACATAGAGCGATAAATCAGGACGCGTTACCGAACGGTATATATATATAATATAATATATTATATATTTATATTTTATAATATATAATAATTTTAATTATTGTAGGATAGATATAGGTAAAATATTTTGGCCACACACACACAACACACAATTATAGTATTATACTATAGAATATTATTATATAATAATATTTACACTATTAGGCCTGAGAGCTCTGCGAGGGAGAGTTTCTCGCATTATCACGCTTTGCCAAAAAAAACCACCTCCCCATCTCACCACAGCCGGTATGTATTTTGCCCAATAATGTGCTGTCAACTTCCGGCGATTTCTGCATAGAGTAGCGCCGCAGCAAAAAAAGGTGGGACAGCAGACCAAAAAGAAGGAGCGAACCGCTACTCGGTTTCCTTATCGAGACAGCCACCACCTGATGCAACCAGCAAACATGGGGGGCAGGAGGGCGTGCAAAAACGACAGTGAGAGGGGCAGAAATAAGGAAAGGGACAAGTTGAGCCAGGGTCTTTTCGAGGCAGGGACAGGAGAAGAGAGTGCACGACCCCACAGCTCCTTAAACGCTTTACAGCAACCCCGAAACCCTCTACACGCAGAGAGAAAACAAACATTAATGGAATGCATGGAGTGGAGGGAGCAGCCCAGGGAATGATCCGGAGAAGGAGAGGGTGAACGGGAAAAAGTCTTGATAATTTTTCCTTCCCCACATCGCGGCGATAATGCGTATGCATATTAGTTTTGACGATTTATTGCCCTTTCCAACCTTTCTCGAAAGAGATAGCCCGTTGCATTGATTTTTCATCACCGTTGCAACGATGTCGGTTATTTTGTTTAGTAGGTCAAAATTTTTTTTTCTTCTTATCAAACGAAGTGCTTTTGCGATAATTTCTATCTTTATGTGAATTTAAAAATACCGTTTTAATAAGACTTTTCATCAATATTCAAGTAAACATTGTTTCAAAACCAGGAAAAGTGGATAATTATTATTTTGTTATGTAATTTGATAAACTGTATTTTTTTCCGTATTTCATACAATTAATTATAATTTTACAAGCGTGGGGGCGAAAAGCGAAAAACCTTTATAAATTTAATCGAACGTTTTCTCTAGACAAACGAATCAAGTCGGCTACCTGTCTGCATAAAAAGGTCATGACCTGAAATCGGTGAATCACCGCAAGCGGATGCAGCAGTTCATTCCCAGACTGTGGAATCTTTTATTCTTATTCTTTTACAAGACGTATATATAGAAAACAGTTCCATATAAAAGCTTCAATTGCTATTATTACAGGAGATTCAATCAAGTTTATTCCCATCCTTGATTAAGCAACCCCCCTCCATCTCTCTCCTCCATCTCTTTAATTCTCTTTTTGTCTCTTTTGGTTTATGAAATTGAAATGAGGAACAGTGGCAGTGATAGGAATTAACACAAGTACCTTGAATAATCTCCTTGGACTCTTCATTTTGGAAGTCCAGTACATCTTTCATATATATAATGCATCTCATCTGATCTCTTCCTACTGAGATTTTTCATCTTGCAATGCTTATATCGCTACAGAATTTAAAATTGGATTCGTACAGTTTTCTATATTTAATCGCTAAATGCTTCGTTGATTTCGAATTCATTTTTATCTATAAAATATGGATTGATCTGTAAACGCTTATTTATTAGTAATAATTTATGGTAGATTAACGTTTATAGCACTTGAATAGCGTTGCAATTTTTTTCATTATATATATATAGATATATATATATTATATATATAGTTTAGATATTTATTATATATATATAGTATATATATATATATATAGTATATATATAGATATAATGTTTCTTCAATACTGCAAATAAACAAATCCAGCTGATTTTATAATTTTAATTTAATTAATTAAATTAGATAATTTGCTAAATAAATCTTATATAGAAAGTCAATATGATCAGTCATCTGTATACCTGAACAGCACATAGGCTGGTATGTAAATTGACATGAACTAACAAATAAAGAGCCTTAACGTACAAATTAAATACAATTTAACTAAAAGTAAACAGGGAGACGAAAAACAAAACAAATAACAAGTAGAAGATTTTATAAATTATATGATTGAACAATCGGTAAATATTGTATTGCCAATATATAATTGTCCCTGAAACTGTCCAATTATTGATATTTTACATTTTTAGTACCCGAATATTTTTTATGTCCAAACAAATTCAGAAATACGTTTCATTACAGGCACGTTTCTCAATTTCTTTCATTATATTTTGAACCAGAAATTAATCCGTAGAAGATGCATTTATTCACATTAGTCGTTCACTTAAATCCGCGTACGATCTGAACGCATGTATCCATCCTAATGTGCGTCTACAATTTTTAAACCAATTATTTTAATCGCACAAGCCATTATTGAAATTTTTTTACTTACACATACACACGCGCGCGCGCGTACACACACGCACACACATACACACACTCAGAGAGAGAGAGAGAGAGAGAGAGAGAGAGAGAGAGAGAGAGAGAGAGAGAGAGAGAGAGAGAGAGAGAGAGAGAGACAGAGAGAGAGACAGAGAGAGAGAGAGAGAGAGAGAGAGAGAGAGAGAGAGAGAGAGAGAGAGAGAGAGAGAGAGAGAGAGAGAGAGAGAGAGAGAGAGAGAGAGAGAGAGAGAGAGAGAGAGAGAGAGAGAGAGAGAGAGAGAGAGAGAGAGAGAGAGAGAGAGAGAGAGAGAGAGAGAGAGAGAGAGAGAGAGAGAGAGAGAGAGAGAGAGAGAGAGAGAGAGAGAGAGAGAGAGAGAGAGAGAGAGAGAGAGAGAGAGAGAGAGAGAGAGAGAGAGAGAGAGAGAGAGAGAGAGAGAGAGAGAGAGAGAGAGAGAGAGAGAGAGAGAGAGAGAGAGAGAGAGAGAGAGAGAGAGAGAGAGAGAGAGAGAGAGAGAGAGAGAGAGAGAGAGAGAGAGAGAGAGAGAGAGAGAGAGAGAGAGAGAGAGAGAGAGAGAGAGAGAGAGAGAGAGAGAGAGAGAGAGAGAGAGAGAGAGAGAGAGAGAGACAGAGACAGACAGACAACATACCATCGGAACTATAAAACATGAGAAACAATCGGTTAAAAGTATATAGTATCTTGTGAGGTTTTCTTTCGTGATCTTGCTTACTTAGTTACTTACTTGCTTGCTTGCTCAACGCATTCGAAAGAATTTTTCATGTAAATAAAAACATTTATGTATAATTGACGTTTACGTCACTTGTACTTAAAAAAAAAAAGAAAAAAATATTAGCAAGCATAATGCCCCCCCGAAGCCTATGTGCATTACTCATCTCCGGATCGTTTTCCATGCGTCGTAATTTTTTCCTTTTTTTTTTTTATTCAATATAACGAGTTTCGCCGCACGAATGGGCCTTAACTTTGTTTAGAAAGTCGTTGCGCAAGCGATCCATAAGGGGGAAAAACACTCTGGGGTTACGGCGGCAGGGCGATGATGCCTTTTACACACACACACACACACACACACACACACACAGAGACGAGCGAAAGAGAGAGATGAGATCGAGCACGAGAGAGATGACGACTCATGAGAGACGGAGGAGTATGACAGAGAGAGGTAGAGAGTGACGAGAGGACGAATTTGAGAGAGGAGAGAAGAGAGAGAGAGAGAGAGGAAGAAGTGCAAAACGTTGCATCGGTAATTTAGCTAAAATCGTGCGATCCATCGCGGACGAGCGGTGGGTAAACAAGAAAATGAGATATTAAAAAGCGATCCCTCATACTTCGCGTTTGTATAGCTGGCGAATAAATATCAATCGTATGCGTGTGCGCGCGTCCGCGCGCGTCTTAGGCGTGAAAAACGAGAGTGAAAACATTTGAGACCGAAAAAAAAGGAGTCGAAAGAAATGCGGATGCGACACCATCGGGCACGTCACAAGGCGTACAAGGCACACGCCATTAGAGCAATTGTCTTCCATTGAACTCGCGCACTTTGCAATTATATTATTGTTGTAGAAATGACGGAAGTTCGCGTGCGTGCATATAATAATTACAACTGTTCAACGAAAGTTACATATTACAGTTCGTTGACCGCTTAAGATATATCTTGGGGTTTCGAATCTAGATAGTAGTTATGTCGCTGATTTCTCTGTATAAAAGAATTTTTCGTACGCCTACGATTTAACAGCAGTTAAATCTTGTAACGGATAATTTTGCATATATAATATATATATATATATATATATATATATATATATATATAATTTTAAAAAATTTTTAATAAAACGTTAATTAATCAATGTCATCGCGGTGAAAAGCGGCGGCGAACATCAACGTCCATGATAAATCCAAGCGAGATAATGAAAAAGCAGTTATAAATTCAAAATATTCTGGCTATTAATAATTTTTTTACGCATGTATGTTAAGATAAATTCGCTTCATTCCTTATTCGTTAAATTATAGTTTCCGGAATTACTTTACGTAAACAATTCACTTTGAAATTTTTGTCTGCTTTTTAAAAAAATACTATATATATATATATATATATATATATATATATATATATATATAATATATATTATATATATATAAAATTGTATTTCAATTCGATAAGATCAGTGATTCTATTGATTTTATCTTTTATATAGATATTTTATCTCGATCTTGAGGATTTTGCATATACTAAGATAAAAATTCCTAGAATCTAAATTGATTCAAGAAATAATTATAATGATCCGATATTGTTAAGATATTGCTGAAGTTAAATTAAGTCAGGTTAAAAATATTCACGCTTATATATATATATATATATATATATATATATATATATATATATACGATCAAGATCCGCGAGATCGAAGCTGACAACGAAATGACGCGTAATAATTGCACTCGTTCGAGACTTTTTTTCCATTTTTTTTGTTTTTTTCAAACGCTGGCTGAAATTACGCTGTCGATAACTGCATTATATATTATGTATATATAATATTTAATGTACGTGCACGTCTAATTGTAATCTAACCGAGGAAATCTTGCGGTTTATCGCGAGAGTGTGAAATGCAACCTAATAGTGAAAGTATTATATTTCTAAGAGGTGTACGCACAGAATATAAATACGTGCACATTATATTTGCATGTATGTGTGTATGTATGTATGTATGTATGTATGTATGTATGTATGTATGTATGTATATATGTATGTGTGTATAAAAAAGGCTTGTAACCCGGTTTTTGCGGAGGTACATATAACAGCTGCGGCAGAGATTCTTTAAATTATCTTGTGTATAAGCATTATATTATATTTTCAGTTTCTTACCGGTGTCCCTATAGACTTTGGTTGAATTACACACACACACACACACACACACACACACCACACACACACAGAGAGAGAGAGAGAGAGAGAGAGAGAGAGAGAGAGAGAGAGAGAGAGGATATATATATATATATATATACATCCGAGATCTGTCTAATTTTTAACGATCCGTTTTCACTGTTTCGCGCTCGCTTTCACTTTAAAAATATTTTAACATACGCTCAGAGGTTCAAGATCAAGCGTAGAATTAGCATATGCGTGGCCATTATAATGTCATCAAAAGCGATCGATTAATTCTTCATTCCTTTGACATAAGGTATTCCGCACCTACGTACAAAAAATCTATGTATAAAATATCTTTACTTATATACGTCTGGAATCTTGATTATTGAAATCGGTAATCTTGATTATTTTTTACTTGGTCGACAAGAGACGGATCCTCGCGCACGTGGAAAAGTTTCATGTCTCTGCCATAGAGCAATCGAGTATAGAAATATTTTATTAATTATAGAGTACATCACGCCAATTCATTACGTTGAACGTTATTAATGTATGAAAAAATCGTTATATTGGCGAAACAATTCTTAAATTAATAATCTATCGATATTGTTAGATTTAATTAAAATACGAAAATCATACGACTCCAAATCCAATTTTTGTGTCCACAAAATGTAATTGGAATTTTTAACGAAGAAGATTCCAAATTCAATTTTGATCGTAAAAGATTTAAATTTTCCATCTCAGGTTTTACGTGGAGCGTTATAAATGTTTACAAACATTTGAAATAGCCTAATATACATTGAATTTTCTGTTTGAATAATTTTTGTTGAAAATTTAACTCGTATATTCCCATAAAATTGCAATTGTAATTGTCTTCATGAAATCCGAAATGGAATCTTTATCGTCAAAAATTGAAATGATCTTTATTCCAAATTTAAGGCCAAAACGTTTAGGATAAAAAGTCAAGTATTGATCGTCTCTATTCAAAATCCGAGTTAGAAGCGATCCTGCCAATATTACTGCAGAAAACCTCGCCCACCCTGGAAATGATGTTTCTGGGGATGGGGAGGGGAGGGTGCTACGCCGCTTAACAAATGCTCGACGACGCGGACGCGACATCGCCGTCGCGGCGGGAACTCGAACCGCGCGATATACGGCTGGATTTCCACGAGGCGCACCGGCCGCGCATCTCTCTTTCATCCACCACCACCACCACCACCTCCTCCTCCGCCTCCGCCACCTCTCTCCTCGCCTTGAAAATGTAAAATGAACATTTTAGAAAGGCGCGTTTGCACGATCTCGTCCTCCTCGTCCTCCGCCCGCCGCCCCCTCTGCCCCCATCGTCCCCTCGTCCCGTCCTGCGGATGCTGCGCGCGATTGCGCGGCCCCGCGAGGAGACGCGCGCGCGCCATTCCCATATGTACCGCCACCTCTTTTATACCTTCACTTTTATGGTAAGCAGTGGAGTTGGAGCCTGTACATGTGTGTGTGTGTGGGGTAGCTCGGCGCTTTGAATCAGCTCACGCTCTGCTCTAGCTTTGTAGATTTGATTTCGTTGCATTTCGCTGTCTTTTTTTTTTTTTTTTTTTTTTGGCTACTATTGAACGATTTTACAGCCGTGATTCGGCCAGCCAGCAGGATATGGGTACTACTAATTTACAATTTTTTACTACTTGAAAGACAAAGGATAAACTCTCAATGCCTGCTTGTGATTATTTATTACGCATTTTTATTTGTAGTACGATAGAAAAATTCGTCGATGGTAAAATTCGTTTCGGTATAAATGCTTTAACTAGTTTAACGACGATGATACTTTGGC
Organism: Sycobia sp. Sy_11; assembly: GCA_018907035.1. Taxonomy (NCBI): domain Eukaryota; kingdom Metazoa; phylum Arthropoda; class Insecta; order Hymenoptera; family Epichrysomallidae; genus Sycobia; species Sycobia sp. Sy_11. The sequence goes on from JACCIC010000235.1 coordinate 12,327, forward strand.
GTCCTATAATGCTCGTCTGTTTCTACTTGCAACTTATAAAATTCTATGCCGCTTCATATGGTTTCGATCTTTCTTAAATGGTATTTCAAATTCGATCTATCCTGGTAAATCATTGATACTTCTGACTTCTTTTTAATTTTAGTGCACATACTTCCATTACTTCATACAGTCTCTTACTACTTAGATTTTTTGTATACGGGAATTTTCATTATCGATCCTCGTTGATTTCAAAGAACGGATGCTTTCGTCACCTATGCCATTGTTTTCGCTTTCATTGACAATATTAACGCAACACACGATGCAAAATCATCGATGCACATACATACATATGTAGATTTCGATATATATATATATATATATATATATATATATATATATATATATATATATATATATGTATTTATGTAGTCTTTCAGCAACACACGCGATCGACGAAGAAGTTCAATGTAGCGTTTCCTTTAAAAAATCATCGGTGGCCGTCGATTAGATCGTGACCGATACGCGGTGGCGCTCTTACGCATTTATCATTTTAACTCGACTCTGCAATTACTTAATAAAAATCTCAACTGCTGCGCTATAATTACACACACACACACACACACACACACACACACACACACACACATACGCATATATATAGGAAACGTTTTTTTACCGATTTTAACGCGTTTTTCAGGTTCTTTTCCCCGGTGCTCTCGGCTTTTTCGTTTACATCTCCTCTTATAAATTATATATATATATATATATATATATATATATATATATATATATATATATATATATATAGAAATTGATAATTAAGAATACGCTTGGGACACTCGAGAGTCAATATGATATTTATATATACATGTACACACGCGCATGGGGATTTCGCTGTACAACTTTCCTCTCTCGTTTGGATCGTGAGCGGCTATTAACAATAACCGCGTCTTTTTATAGAGATACACACACACACCTACACACCTACACACACACACACACACACACACACACACACACACACACACACACACCACACACACACACACACACACACACACACACACACACACACACACACACACACACACACACACACACAAACAAACAAGCGCGCGCACACACATCTCCTATTTTGCAAGAGCAACACCGGCGAAATCTCGTCGGCGGTGGTCGCCGAGGCAGCCGCGTCGTTCTCAATTATGCCGAGCGGACTTTTTCGCGTCGAATCTCCTAAAGACGCGGAATTGCAGCCTAATAACCTTTTTTTCATTCGCTGAAGCTCGCGATAATTTTATGTGGGAAATTAAATGTTTAGAATTTCGTAACGACGAACGCAATGTAATTTTTTTTAATTTGCCATTTTTTTATCTTTGTTGAATTTCTTTATGCTTGTATCTCTGCCTGTCTCTCTTTCTCTGTTTCTTAGGACATGATAATTTCTTATATATATATATATATATATATATATATATATATATATATATATATATATCTGTTGTCTTTATAATATTTTTACATATACTACGTTTTATATTCATTATGTTAATTATATTTTATAAAATGTTTTCCAATTTGGTTCTTTTGATTTAAAATAAAACTATATATATATATATATATATATATATATATATATATATATATATATACATATATATACATATATATGAATGAGTATAATTACGTTACGCTGCATCGTTTAGGTAACAGTAAAATTACAAATTATGATCGATTGATAATAAATAGATCGTAAAGTAAAAAGTAGCGATTATATATACTTTGGTACTATAGGAAAGGAAATGCGAGCGACTCGTGTATTTTCATTCATTATTACAGTGATTAACAAAGTAGGAATCAGTTGTTTATCATCTTGAATTGCTGCTTAATGATATTATAGCCTTATAATGATATCCAAATCGCGTGTTATTGGCATAAACTCCATACCTATGTATATATCATATAAGCTTTAAAAATTGCACTTGTTACCAAATAATCGTTGACCAATTCTCCTCGTCTCTTTTTATCTTTTTCTTCTCTTATATACATATATAACTTTCGACATCTTGTAATATTCTGAAAATTTTTTTAAATTTAATAATACTATACGCATTTCAGTATATATATATATATATATATATATATATATATATGTATATATAATATATATGTATGTGTGTGTATATAGTATAATTACGCACGACGAAAATAGTCCTATATATTTATTGATTTTTTTTTCAAAGAGAAATTTACGCATGGAGAGCTGTACATATCTATAATAGTACAACGAAATTGCAAATTCGACTTTTTTTTTAATCTACGGCTCGGGCGCTGCTCGCGAGAAAATCATTGACTAATCCAGCCGCCAATTTGTCGAAATAATAATATAAAAGATTTTACTGCTTCCTGAAAATCGACGCAACTATATCGTAGAATATAGAATAAATTTGTTTTATGCGCGTTCCGCGTTACCGAAGCACCACTACAACAAAGAAGAAAAAAAACAAGAAAAAACAAAAAGAATAAAAAACACAAAGCGGATCAGGAAAGTATCTCGACTCGATTCCCTCCGCGCGGAATTAGTCGGATTCGATAACTGATAGAGTTAGGTATATATAGGTATACATATATATGCAAAACTTTTAGCATGAGAACTTAACGAAATGTTAGAACTGACATCGCCGGCCGGCCGATCGAGTAGAAGAGCAAAAAACTCTCGAGCACAGCGACAGTGACGGCGGCGGCAGCGGCGGCAGAGAACGTGCAGCAAAGAATATCTCATATTGTCCGCTCTTGTATAAATATATGTATGTACGGCTGAGTCGTCGCAAAAAAAGCGTCGAGCCACTCTGCGGTTGCATAATATTCTATACGATCCCGCGAGGCTCGCGCGTTTATCTATTACAAAATTCATTTCGTTATTATATATTTTTCCTTCTCTTGGCATTTCTTCTGTTTTTCTTCGTTTTCTTCTGTTTTTCTTCTTTTTTTCGTTCACAAAAATAAAATAAAATTCGTACCACGCGCGTATGTATCTAGGTGCTCTGCGCGGTGTTTTTACCCATGTTTTTTTTTTCTTATTTTCTTATTCCTCGTCTTTTTCTTCTCCCGGCGGTGGTTGAGCCGCGTGTATTAGTTGTTGCGCCGTACGCGCGGCTGTACTACTGCGCGCTAACGTGTGGAAAAAGAGCGCGGCGGCGATGCCGCTCTGTCTTTCGAAAATATTTTTCCTTTTTTTCTTTTCTTATCTTTTTTTCCGTTTCTTTTTTTTTTTTCACCGCGCGAATAGACTGCGGTGCTCGTGGCACGGCCACCCATATAGAGAAATTACCGTACGTACGTCTGCTCGCGGCGCGGTTATTTGGCGCTCGGTCGAGATACATATGAAAATAACGCGGGTCGTTCGATCGGCCTCGAAGGTGCGTGCGAAACAATTATGCATATTGTAGTATGACATATATCGAGTAAATACAGGGAATACAGGAGATGTCTAAGCGGGAATTTTCACCGAAGCCGTAATCCGTAGCAATGGTTCTTCTTACCTTGCTGGTAAAGGAGCAGCACACACATACACATCTATATATATATATATATATATATATATATATATATATATATATATATACTGTAAGTGCCGTTGCGCAGGTAGCAGGTGGCTCACTTGCGCGCAACACAACACAGACGTACACAAACTCGCACGCGTATATACGTGATATAAACGAGCGTCGACTTTTTTTCTCGCTCTTCCCCCTGCCTCCCCAACTGTCCCTCCTCCCCCCATTGGTCTGACCACCCCGCGGCAGAGTGTCGCGGTCAAACTCTGAATTCTACGAACGAAATGTTTCTTTTTTTTGCGAAATCTCTACCTCCTGGAGCTCTCTCTCTCTCTCTGTCTCTCTCTCGCTCTCCCTTGGAGATATATAATTGAAGAGTCGGTCTCCCCGGGCTCTGGATGCTGTGCGCGCAATTCGCGTTACGCAATGTGAGCGAGAGCGCGCGGAGCGCGAGAGGCTGCGGCGCGCTCGCAACTCCGTGTTTCGCGGCCGCACATCATGGTGGAAAGAGCCGAATTAAATCCTGTGTGTGTGTGTGGTGTGTTGTGTGTGTGTTTGTGTGTGTATGGTCGCTGTGCGGCTGCTCGCGGAATGCTTGCTTGCGTGTTATTCGACCATGCAGCGGGTTCGTGTGGGGCAGAGGAGCGATCGAAAGACAGAGAGAGAGAGAGAGAGAGAGAGAGAGAGAGAGAGAGAATAAGTTGTTCACCGTTGAGACGTCACGGTGTAATTGAAATAAAAATATCGGCACCCGCAGGTCGACTCAGAATTGACGTTGGAATGAAATAAAATATGAAAATGTCTTTTCTTTTTGTAAAAAATTCATCGACGTATCGTTATGTTCGTACATGGCGGCGTCCCCAAAGAGAACTAGCGCATTTGAGTCAGGCCCAACATAGCCACTAGTTCATGTTTGAGAACAATCTGACAAAAATGATTGAATTTCATTTATTTCTGCAATGAACTTGTGCAATTCGTAATCCTGCATCGAAAGGCAGCACATTTTCGAATATTTTTGGTGTAGAAGATTGAAGTATCTATAATACTCGAGAAATAGAAATTTAAATTTTATAAAAATTACACTGCTCTTGATAGAAATTCCAGAGTTTCAATATTTTGAAAACCATCATTCTTGGCCAGTTTTAATGCTTTGGAAATATTTAACAGTGAAAATTACCAAATAAATGTCTCTAGTTGGCTTATCGCTAAGATGAGAGATATTAAATATTAATCTCAAATTAGTCCTATAATCGAAAAACAATGAGTATTTTGAATACCCGGTTATCTGGCAAAAGTTGTGGGCAAAATGGCAAAATCGTCAAAAACTGATCAGGCATCGTTGATTCATCGTCATAATGGCTATGTGCAGAAGTAGTCGCTAAGTGCCCGCAGTATCTGCTCGTTTGTTGGCCATTTTTAATTATTATACACAGATATGTCGCAGCATTACTTTTCGATACAGGCAGCTTTGTCAAAAGAAATGGACCAACGCTTGGGGAAATTGAGCATGATTTTTGCCAATTATTGATATCACCGGGATGCGGACTGGAAGTAAGAGTGAAAATTTAGCACTTTTTTAATATGAAGCCCATGAAATGTAGCCTAGGAAATAAAATGTGTTACTCTTTGCAACTAATTGAAAATCGTGTAACTTTTTGTCCCGAAATTAATGGCATTATAAGTCACTTCGTTGAGAGCATTGACATATAACACACACGCGCGCGCGCACACACATATAGTCGCCTAATCGCATTCTTTAGCGAAATATTTATCATCTATTGTTACAAAATTATTGAGCTAAACTTTATATTTATGTATACTTTATGTACATATAGGCTCGAAGGAGCGGACAAGATTGCGGAGAAACTGCATATCTCGCGCGGTAATGGTCTAATAATGATTTTCGCAAAGGAATTTGCATACATCTGTATCCGTATGTAGGTAAATATATATATATATATATATATATATATATATATATATATATATATACGTAGATTATGTGTGTGAATTATCGAGAACCTCTCACAACGAGGACACACATTATATAAATTTACAATTTCAGATTTGATTCCACCGAAAGCATATATAGGGATATATACTTCTTGCACGCTTCTCTTTTGTTAATCATTACCCGGCGCGTTTATAATTCACATTTTAACCGTCAAATAAAAGGCTTATCCTCTAATTTGTATACAGTGAAAAATATATATATATATATATATATATATATATATATATATACACGCATGCATTTATTTGCATTTATATAGAATACTCGAGAGCCTTTTTTTCTGTATAATCAAATAATCGATTTCTTCTAGATGTATAGCTATGTAAATTTGATACTTGACAGTTTGCTTTATATCAGTGTAATCCCGGAGATGTATGTATCCGCATTCGAATTTTCGAACAACCTCTTTGTGCTTCTTTTTACTTTTTAATTGTCTGGATCAACTCGCGATTTCACGGGTGGTAAATTCATTTCGCTATATAATAGATACGGAGGAGTGAAACTCGGAGCGTGGCGCGAATGCGTGTTCATGTAGTAATAATATAATACTATATATACATCAATAAGGTCGCCCCCCCCACCAATCCGGGGAATGGATCATCTTCGAAAGTTGCGCGCCTCTCGTGGGAGAGTTCTCTTCTTGGTCTTATACGACTTCTCCCCTTCCTCCTCACTCCCCTCCAGGCCCTGTCTCTAGATACTGCTGTATAGTGCACGATCGATTTTATATATATTATTTTATATATATATTAATTATACATATATATATATATATATATATATATATATATATATACACCTAAATTTTAACACTCCTCATAACGATCGCTTGATAATATACCTCGTTTCTCGAGTTCGAGCGAGTGTTGCCTACTACTGCTGTGAGACGTAAATGACCGACCAATACATATTTAGATCGCAAACTCCGGGAAAATATATATATATATATATATATATATATATATATATATACCCTATAGTTTCCATAGCTATCTTTATAATACGTCGTTTGTAAGGTTAATAAATACGTGGATTGGCTGTTTTTTTTGTTTCTTTAATTTGCGAACGAGAAAATCGCCGGTGTCGAGGAGGTGTACTAAGTACACGCGCCGGGAAATAATGCGTCCGGTCGTTTAAAGCGTTGAAAAGACCTACCGCTTATACCTCCAACCGCCCATTATACGTACCAACGCAGCTCTGCACGCTTGATACGCCAATTTTCCACCTCTCGCCTCCGTGAAATCGTTATAGAATTATCAAAATAATAATGTAAACACATTGGCGCTCGAGAGCCGCGCAACGATCGGCCATTTATTGCGATTTGAGAGCCGCTGTACGGAAAGTCCCCCGCCCCCGTTCTCCAGCGAGATTTCCTCGGGATTGCGGTACGGTGACCTTCTTAAGTATAATTGCGAACGGCTACCGTTTCAGCCGCGGTGTTTCTTTCTAAAATCAATTCTGTATACGGGAGCGCGGATTCGAGCTCTTTCTACAGTCTCTCTCTCTCTCTCCCTCTCTCTGTCTCACTTGATATCTCTTACAGGTGCTTATTTACTGTATTTTTAGATCCTTATCTAGATCCATTATTTAATTTCTTAGCCCAGTAAACAATTGAAAGAATGATCAGGTCTAGAGCTGAGCAGTTGGTTTGAAAATATTAAAAATAACCAAATAATGGCCAATTCATGACTCATAAATTTTACATAGAACTTGATACCATTAAAAATGTTTTTTTTTTCTACCAGGGATAGGTATAGACATATATTTACTTGTATTCGTATAGGAAATACAAAATAGAATAATCCACATAAAATATAAAACGAGGCTTAAAATGTATATAATAAACAACAATTATGTATAAAGTTTTTCGAAATAACCCTCCAGCCTAATTGTGACGATTCGGAGCATTCATCCATCAGTTAATCAAAGCGTCTACAATTCAGTGTCGATAAGACGGGCATGAATCAATTTTAAAGCAGATGCGACTGAGAGTGCGATAATAAGTTTCGGAATAATTTTAACGAGTTGATATTATAGTCAGGATTACGATCGACGACGAAGCCGCTAGACGAGATTCGATCCAAAATACATCGAATACCAAATACAGTATAATATTGCAATAAATGAATTTGTCACAGAATACTTTTCCAATCTTTTGGCGCATTTTTGGGAAAATCAGGGCTATATTGTTGGTTTTCTATACCAAAAAAAAGACAAGTATAAAAAAAGACAACATGTGAGATGTTCACGTAAGCTTCTGCATATCCTCATTTGTTCCTTATTTAAAAAATGCCCAGTCCCATTGTTTCTCTTCGTCACTTTTGGATTGTGATGAGATTTTGACAGCCAATCAAAAGGAGCTTTTATGAAGGTTTAGCAGAAGTGCAACGAACATTCGGTTAGAATCTTGCACTTTTTACTATATCAGAAAACAATATATATAATAGTGCATAACTAGATAGGATTAAAATAACTATTATAGTTTCGCTGCAAGGCCGCAAAAGTAAATTTTACGAATCGTGCATGAACGCATCCAACTTAAGGACCTTTCACGGCTATGGACGTGAGATCCGTTAAATCTTACGTGCGCGCATTGAATATGACTTTTTTTGGTGATATAGCTGTAAAATTCGGTTCTATACACTGTCTCCCACTTAAATTTTCACCCCTTTCTTTTTCGCGACACGAATCAAGTCTATTTAAATATCAAATTAATTTTAAATAAATTTTAAATTAAAATGCAAATTTCACGTCTATGGTTCCGAAAAATAATTACGAGCATACCGTACAAGATTACAACATTGTACAGAATTGAATATATAATTAAAGATTTTTATAATCTACGAAGATATATGTATATATATATATATATATATATATATATATATATATATATATATATACATACATACAATATAAGTCTCTGAAGATAAAGTTTCATGCTCATATCGATCAATGAATTCCAATGTGTACTCATCATAAACAAGCTATAGGTGTATATGGGACAAGACAAAACTAAAGAAAGAGAGATAGAGAGCGCGCGAGATAGAGGAGGTGAGAAAAGGAGGAATAAAAGATCTATACGAAAATATTTCAGTAGCAATCACGCGAAAGCTCTCGGATTGGCGATCGGATGCTGTTCGCTTGGCCGAGAAAGAGAGAGAGAGAGAGAGAGACAGAACGGCTACCGTTCTTACAAAGCCAGGTATGTGCGGCCCGGCGCCGTGCGTACGTGTATTATAATCGAGGACGCATAGATCGCCGGGTGCGCGGGCGACCCACGCGACATACAATATACAAATACATACATACATACATATATATATATATATATATATATATATATATATATATATATACCAGTGTTATTCGCGCATAGGATACAGAGGGACGCGGAGACTCGCGGAAATCCAAGAGTATATGTGTCTGTATATATATGTAGAAGTGCGACTTTCTCGCTTCTCGCCGTCGCCACCGTCCCGTGGAGAACCTTGAGAAAGGAGTTAGATATTATATATATATATATATATATATATATATATATATATATATATATGTATATAGGTGTTATTGCTCCGCGCAATCCATAGGCAATCCGGTCTCTCGCGCAGCTGCTTTCTGCGTCGTGCCCAGTGCGGCCCCCTCTTCCTCCCCTCGCCCGACGCATTCGCTGGACTTTTCCACCGATCGATCTAATTAAGAACCAGATGGATGTCTAAACGCGTATGGGGGATGGGCGAAGCCGCCTAAGCTCGACTATTTCTACAATGCGCGCGGCGATAGGCCTTTCTCTCTCGCTATATGGGGGATTCTCGCGTAAAAGAGATGAAAAAGGAAAGGGAGCGAGGCGGGGGTTTGTTTTTTGTTTTTGTTTTTTTTTTTTTCTTGTTTGCTAAACAGGAACAAATGGTGTATGAGCGTGCGTGTGTATGTATGTATGTGTTGTTGATTACAGAAGTAGCTTTTGAAATACCGGTCGTTTCTATTTTCGTCGATGTATAAGGCTTTGCGAAAGAATGCGTTTGCGGGTGGAAAAGTTGATTTTTTGGTCTTATTTTTTTTTTGGACTATAATTATACGGACTTTAAGAGCACTTTAAGCAAAGAGTACATAATTATGATAATGCAGTAGCTGATGAGCGCGAAAGAATATATTATGTAATTTTTTAATTACATTCAAAGTATAATTAACAATGGAAATTCACTAGCTCTATAATATCAGATTTTTATATTATTAAAACTCACGCTTGTTTCCTTGTAAGCGAATCTATAACATGTTTCATTTTTCTAAAATTTTGTTCCTTAAATTAAACAATGGATGGCAATTTTTTAAATCCTATTATAAATCCTATATTACAAAAGAAAATAAAAAAATGCTAATATTATATAACTATTGTCATAGAGAAAATTTTGGTATAAGATTATTGCAAAATTCGTCAAAATATTTGTCGTTTAAAAAAAATTTTTTTGTTGAGAGTTTTATCTTTCTCTATTATAAACAACACAAGAATTTTTAGAAATTTTTTCGTGCTACTAATCATTTTTAAGGAAAATATATACACAATAATTATCTAGAAATATATGATCATTATTTAAAGAGAAATGGTACAAAAGTATCTAAGCAAATTTTA
>JACCIC010000235.1:25000-142500 GCA_018907035.1 Sycobia sp. Sy_11
CGGCGCATAGCCCGGAAGAGAGAACTACCAGTTGTATTGAATACACTTACATTTATATATGTGTGTTTATGCGCGCGCGCGCGTGTGTAAATATATAATTTCGTATCTCGTCGAAACGAATGACGACTTGCGTTATTAACTTTTATTAACTTTTTTTTACGTCCATCTGCAAAACTTACGCATTATTTTTCGTTAGTACGCAGTAAAAAAACAATCGTAAGCAGGTGTTACGTAAAATTATGCAACTATACCAACCGCGCGTGTATACACGATATCCGTTAAAAATAACATTAAAAATAACATTAATAATAATAATAATAATAATAAGAAGAAGAAGAAGAAGAAGAAGAAGAAGAGCCTCAACAATAAAAAAAATAATAACAACAAGAACAATAATAATAACAAGAACGATAAAGCAACTTTTTGGATCTTCTCCTCGGGAAATTAATCAATAGGGCGTACGACCTGTATACAATTGCTACATTTTTCCGCGGTATTTAACGGGCTCACTTCAGGCTGGTGCACTAGCAGGATATTTTATCGCTCCATTACGACGCATACTCGAGCGGCTGAAAACATTGGGCTACACGTGTTTATACAGAGACTAAGAGAGAAAAAAAAAACTGTTATACTTTCTAAGAGCAGGTGGACCGAGATCCAGTGTTGCGAGGCGAATTGCGCCGCGGCCGGGCGTTTTGAAGCCCGCAAGAGCCGTGCCGTTCTCAATGGCTGTTGTTCAAGTCCCTATATCGCAATGGCTATCGTAATTATCAATAAATTTTCGTACTGTATTCCATACGGCTGTTCAGGGAGGGGGGAAAAAATGCTCCCCCCCTCTTTCCGTTTTTCTCGCTCGAGAGACGCTAATTCGTTCGCCCATACAGACGCCGGATTCGTAAACGACGGCTCGTAAAGCGAGCGGAGCCTTTGCAATAAGAGGATTTGACGACTGAGATTTCGTTAATGTTTAACGAGCTTCGGGAAAAGTAAGTTTAAATCAATAATGGCCTGCCGGTAAACAAACGTCGCGTTAAAGCCATATATATATATGTATGTATTTATTATTGTATAGTGCGTAAAAATCTTACCTGGATTTTTTCATAATTGCACTAATAAGATGATGACAATGATGCGCCATTATTTGAAATCTACATTATTCGAACATTCTTCTGTATTTTAGTTTTATCATATGCATACTTACTATGATGATATGTTTATGTATGCGTAAAAAAGTAGGATATGTCAATTATTTTGAAGAATTTAATACATAAAATATTTCATTAAATTGTTTTTGAATATAACTGGTTTTTGAATAACTGCTTAAAAGAACATTGAAACGGAATTTATTAGCATTTGAGGACACGTCAACTTACTTATAGTGGGCGATATATTAAATTTGAGATAGTTATTTAAAATTAAACGTATCAAAATAGTTACAACTATAAGGCGAACAATTTAGTCGAGAGATGGTTTAAAGACGAAATTAATGTAGTAGCCTTCTTTAAAGAAAATATCGGCAACATTTCCGAAAATCGCAACTGGTTTGAGATAATTGATTGCGATTAAATCAACGAAATATTGTCCATTAAAGCGATTATTTTCTTATTATTATAGTTTCGCAATGATACTTCTTATTTAGCTAGTTGATCGAGAAGAATGAAATAAAAAAAACAAAAACTATCTAAACCCTACCTTCGATTAATTCGGATTAAAACCTTTATCCTCTCACGAATTCCATCTTAATCTTAACGCGCCTAAGCACTAAATCACGGTCCAATATAATATCTTCTCCTACGGTCCGAGCATAAATCACGGCGCATAATATAATAACAAGGATCTCGCACGTAAAAAAAACAGCAAAATATTAAATCCGCACGTTGTAAAATTTACCAATATCATATCATGCTTGATTATTTGAAATTTAAATACTGCGAATAGGATATTTTGAAATTGTCGCGACTCATTATTTAGCGTCTTACATCTCATTTTCATAACCACCGCGCTGTCATACGTTTTTTGTTATTGTTTAAATTTCAACGATATACACACGTCTGACAAGTGCAAATTGAAATTCGTACGTAGAATATTACTATACAATTAATGCTGAATGAATTTGCATGCACCTTATGCGTTTTTATGAAATACTTAATTAATTTCGTATATTATCATGATCACAACTACCTAATTTTAGCTGCAAAGATTCATCAAATTATGTATTAGTCATTGAATGCTCTGCATTGAACTTTTATCGACTATACACTTTTTGGCACTGGTTTTACATTTTTTTTCTCTACATTTATAATGTAAAGGAAATATTTATATGAAGAGTTTTCTAAATTTAAATAAACGCTTGACTTCTTTACTTGAATGTTTCGAATAATTGTTTATTTGGCGCTGAAATATATATATATACGTTAAGAACAACATCGATCTGTTACAATCTTTATATTACATGACTATAATTTGTCAAATTGCTGAATAAATCTATAGAAGAAGAAGCTCTTTAATTGACATTTGTCAAAAGAGCGTCATGTCATCTCGTTAAAGAGAGTTTTCACTTTTTAAGGCTTACACTGCGCATGCAAAGGATGGCTTCTGAAAGATACTTTCTCATTTGTAATTGGAAAAATTTCTGTGATTATAAAATGATAATTGAATCTTACGAATTTTCACTAATACCATATGCATCTCTATATCTATTATATTACTTTTCTCACTAATAAAAATGTCAATCATGTAAAACGTTTCTACACTTTTAATAATACATTTTGTACCTGTTGAGTAGTAAACACTAGCTTTAATGAAGCAACTCTTCAACATTGAGTAAGTAAAATTTTAACTGAATGAGCGAGTTAACTCGATTAAGGTCATAGATACGTTAATATGGATTTAGTCGTAAGTAATTTTCAAACTTTGCCATGAGTATATGTTAAAACTTGAAATAAATTTTACATCTTCTATATAATAATAATTGAAGCTCATTCAAATCGGTTCTACCATTATTCACTGAGCGGAAACCGACATTTTTCAAATATTATCTGCAATCAATCATCCTGAATACTAGATGTTTATTCAAATCGACACCTTGTCGTTAATATCCTTGAACGTGATCTTTTAGACGGTACATGTTTTTTTGTTTGTTACCGATATTACTATTTCGGCCGTTAAAGTGTGTTACTTTTAAATATTTGTTCATTTTTTGTTACCTTTTGTTGTATAAGTGAATTTTTGTGAGTTCTTTTAATTATAATTTCTGACTTATAATAAGTATATTTTCACTTAATATTTAAGTGATTTATTTAGTTATATATATATATATATATATATATATATATATATATATATATATATCAAATAAGTGAACATCAACATTAAATCAACGGAGGAACATTCACTTATCTAATTTTCGTGAAATAGATGGATTTTAAAATGAATTTTGATCGACAATTTTATCAGTCTACATTAAACAGGTCTTAGAATTTAGGGGAAAATAATAAATCTATCAATAGAAAGTTATGGTCAAATAGATTTATGTATAAAGCCATCTATATAATACATGGATAATATATGAAACTCCGATCGTATAACGGCTTTAAAGATTTATCGCCAGAGTACTTGTACAATATTGGTATGTAGTGACAGAGGTCAATGTTTTCGCAACGATCGATCCATTATCGATTATCTCGTCAAAAATGTCATTTAATGCCCCTCTTCGCGTTTTCGCGTCGAATATTAGGAAGAGTCTGTCGCCTAAATTGTCGGGAAAAAAGGAATTGTAAAAGAGAAAAAGCGTCTATACGCGTATTAAAATGCTTAGATATACATACAAGCATAAGAGATATAGGCGAAAATTGCGGTGTTTTTCACACACACACGCGCGCGCGCGCGCATACTACAAATTAAACAGCGCTCGAAGAGACAACCTGAACGTAACCTGTGACAAGATGATTGACCACATCGCGAGAGTAAAAAGATAACAAAACATAATCGTCTCTACATCTCGATGTATATATATATATATATATATATATATATATATATATATATATATATATATAAACACTCGCGTGCGTCGCGACACATAGATGCAATTACAATTTGGAGGGAATGCGGAATATTTATATTCAAGCCTATAAGCCGTCGATCCGACCGAGCGATTAATGAACCGATGGTGAATTAAAGATAACTATCTCTCTGAGCCACCTCCCCTCCCCCCTCGGCCGCCGGTACGGTTGACCGAAAGAAAGGGGAGAAAATCCCATCGGCATAATATAGAAAGTCTCGGTATTTCCATACTTGGATATCCATGGTGTTCGACGGCATTTTCTCTCCTGCTGTTTATGTATGCGTGTATCAACATTTCTAATGCATCCGAGAAAGGCTTTATTGATTATATTTTACACGCGTCGCATCCTCATGTACCGAGGAAATTTATTCAATGAGAATTGGCAAATTGAATATATGCAAGGTAACTTCGTTGTTGTTTAACAGTATCCTTTTAATCGTGTACATTATGAGCTGTCATTAAACATATCCATTAGCTGAAGTGTTTAATTTTATTATTAATCATTAATTTTGACCTTCGAGAAGCTCATTTTTTTTTTATCTTTTTTGTTTGGAACACAATTAAATTCATTATTCTCTATTTCAACTTTTATTTTACTCTAGATTTTTCTCTATGATTGTGTATCTTATCTAAATGCTTATGAAAGCCAAAGGCATCGAGTAAACATTATGTGTAATATACTGATATAATAAAAAATAATCTTTGCGAGTAAAAAAAAGGATCATTTAACTAATGATTAATAGACTCGAGAAGTTAATTTCTTTCCGTATATAATTGTTTCAACAGATATGTGCACGTTAGTACTGATTAGGAAAGGTAATTGACGTGTTATTTTTGTCGAACAAAAATTGTACAATATCAGTTTTATAACCCCAAGTAGTCTTTTTTACAACGCAATTTTTTTTTTTTTTGGAGAAATGAGTCATTCATATTTTATTCATAATACGTCTTCGCGTAACAAGGAATATGAATAATTTGGAAAGTAATTTCTGTAGTTTCATTCGTATTTATTGCATCGGAATAGTTACCTAACAACTTTGTTGAATCACAATTAAGTTTCTATATTCTCAGATATTCAAATGTGTGCAAATTGTAATACGTCTTAAATTGCAAAGTGGAAATTGTTTGTTATTATATTGCAATTTGATTGTATCATTTCCTCGCTATGCACATTTTTGTTTTCATGCACAGTAATGATGTATTATCCCATTGGACCAGTCCTGGTTTATATTATCTTGTTTCCATTTCTTGATAGAAATTAATTGTGTAATTGAAAGAATAGAAGCATACTGTACCAAGAAGTGATCAAATTAATTTCGGACAGATCAATTTTAGTCGCACAGGTGCGTCGAATCTCTAGCATTATTTGTCTGGATTCGTTGCATCTTAACGGGAATTCCTGCGAATTTGGACATCCACTTACTTGAAATTCTGTATTTTTAATAAAAAAAGTACTAGGGAAATATTGGAAAACTTAAGGAAAGTTTACTCGATAGAGTATGTAAGTATTTAAGTGGAAAATATCAAGAAAGAGGTTCTCAACAACTCTCAAAATGTTTGGCCAATGCAAGTGCAACGCGCCAGATTCATAATGAAACACTTAAACATGAAAAACTAAGAAAATTGTGTTGGAGATAGAAAAATAGCTGCTTCCAAATATAGCTGAAAATCTTACATTCATAAAATGGATTATTACTCGATGCTGCGTCGTCGGTTGAAAAATATGACGTAGAAACGGATCAAGAATCAAGTAAACGACCGAAAATCAAGATGATAGTCACCGTATTCTTCCATCATAGTAGTTTTTGAAACAATTCGACTACTCGACAATTCGAACAAATTCGACTACACGAAACTACATTAGCACGAAAGAATACATACTAGATATTCCAAACGGATCGTCGTTAACGACTGTATTTGTGCGCCGACAAAGAGGCAACAAAAAAAAAAAAAAAAAAAAAAACAAGAAGAAAAGACCGACATCGCTCGCCCCATTTGCCTTCGCGCGACTTTTTCTCCCATTGGAAATATCCGTTACCAGTCGATGAAGGCTGCATACGAAGAATTTCGCCAAAGCCGTAATAACGGCCATTCGAGTAGATAGGCCCGTAAAACGCGTGCGAGATTTGAGGCGAGTGTTGGTCGAGTTCGAGGCGAGTATATATATATATCGGGCCATACACGGAGAAATTTTTAGGAGCGATGCTCCCTGAAATGACAACGCTTGGCTGTCCTATTAGATATTGGGAGCCCCGTGCCTCGAAGTTAGGAGGAGAGTTCGAACGCCCATTACATAGTAAAGGAACTATACGCGGAGCCGGGAGAACGAGATGCTCTTCTGGATCTTCAGTGATTTTAGAGTGGCGTAACTGGTTGGGGGCTTAAACTAAACTATAGACCAAAAAACGATCGTTTCGCTATAAGTGTCTACTAGCATCCACAAGAAAGAGGCCCGTATTATTTCCCAATAATTTCTCTGTACACGTCTGGGCCCATATTTTCAAATGAGCGATAATAAAAATGCGCATTAAAGGCACGCGTACAAAAGCTTCGTTTGCCTAATCAGTCCGGCCGAGGTACCATTAGAACTTGGATCCCCTCGTAAAGATTATCTATTACATCCGTATCGTCTCGGCTTTGTCAATTTAACGACGGTCGATGCGCCGCGCAGCGTCAGCGCCCCCCCCCCCGCCCCCCGCGCGGCAACCCGGTCGAACGGTGCATTAAACGATCGCGGCCGCGCGACCGACGACGCGTCGGAGAACGAGCGGGGCGTGATGGAGGAGGGGGGGTGGTGGTGGTGGTGGGAAGGAGGGAAAAAAAGCAGAAACGCAGAACGCGCAGAAGTGGAAGGAAGGAGCGGGGAAAAAGGAAAACAAAGTTGGCGAGGTCGCGCTCCGCAAACGATAACGGGCTGCGAGACGCGGGCGCGCGCGGGAAACCCGCGCGGGGAGGTCGCGCGCTACTCGTCTGCCGATTGGAGGTCACCAGTCGCTCGGCGCGCGCGCGCGCGCGACTGACTGCCCCCGGAAAGCCGTCGGCGACGGGTTCGTTGATATTGACTTATTCTGGAAGGATGCCGCTTGTTGTTCGGGGAAATTGCTTCGCCGTTCCGTTTATCTCCTTCCCGTCGTTGCTTTCGGTCTTGCTGGGGTTTTGTCAACGTTGCTTTCAGTCTCTTGTCGTACGGTATTTTATTTACGTATGATTTATATACGATCAATTTTCGAATTGACCTTAATGAGATTTTATGAACTTGAGATAATTTTGCATTTTTCACATTCATCAGATTTCATCCTTGATTAATACGGTTAAAAAAAATGTTCTATTAATGCAGCGATACCTAAATTTATTTACTTTTCATGTATAATGATTATCGTGCGCCTGACGATTTCTTGTAAAAATAAAATCATTTGAATTGATTCTGACATAATCTATTATTTATAACGATAAATAAATAAATAATACTATTTTTTTAAAACAAGAACGGGAATAGCGACACTGTATATCACGAGCTGTTATTTCTATAGCATTAACCCGCAGTTTTATACAGCGAACGGAATGTTTCGTTGACCGCACCGCCTACTGCTCTATTTTAGACTCTTATTCCAACCGACCAACTATTATTATGGACATTTTTTTTTTTAAAGTAACCAACATCAAATTTGACCGAGACAATTTCGTAGAAAACGCGCGCGGTTATTTTTTTTAATGTACCACGGCGCTCTTTTTATAAAAATCTAGATTACTTGGATTGCATGAAAACCTAGTTGAATTTTTTCGCATCGGTCATTGTATTTTCATAATAAGAAATCGATGTTATTAAAATAAATGTTAAAGAGTGAATATTTTAAAATGGGGGGCAATGATAATAATTTACGAAACTGTTTCGAGCGCATGTCTATATATCTATATATGTGTAATATTGTAAAAAGAATATTATGCAGAAGTAGAAAAGTATGTATATATGTATCATGCGATTTCCAACGTGAGTTTTTGACAGGAGGGTGCTTTCGACGTTTTTCTACAATATCATTAAAAGTAATGCACACCAAGGATAATTTTCAAAGCTTCGACATTAACAGAGTATTTCTGTAATACTGTTTTGTGTATATTCCAGAACCGTGTAATTATCGCAATTATTTTTAAACATCTTGGACTGCTCTTATACGTACACACACACACACACACACACACACACACACACACACACACACACACACACACACACATTTATTATATATATATATATATATATATATATATATATATATATATATATAATATGCGCGCGCGTGCGCACGCGTGTGTGTGCGTGTGTGTGTTCCTATGTATAATTGCATCGCTCTTAACGCGGAGAGTCGTTACACTGTAAGTTTTCCCATGTAGTAAATGTAACCAGCAGTTTCATTATCTGGTCTCAGTCTTCGGCATACGTCTATATATATATATATATATATATATATATATATATATATATATATATTTCTCCCTTTATTCTAGCTTACATTCCGTCTCTCCCTGATAAATATCGCGGGCCGATTTTTCCATCATATTTTCTCAGGATGTTCCAGAGCGTATATAGTTATATATGTATATGAAAATACAAACACAAACACAATATATATATATATATATATATATATATATATATATAGATTTATTGAGCCGAATATGGGTGTGATGGGAGTTGAGCGCAAGCTGAACCTCTCTATCCTTCCATCTCTCTTTCTCCACCTCATGATTTCTTTCTCTCTCTCTCTCTCTCTCTCTCTCACCATGCTCGCTTCCCCCAACTCCTTGCATCTCTTTGCACAACGTAATACTTTCAAGAATAAAATTACGTCAATTCGTATGAAATATAGCCCGTACTATCCTTTTCTTTCGGAAAATCAAAGTATGCTTTAAAAAGGTTTTTCTAATTATGAGAATGCGTTTTATATGATATTTCTTCTAATTGACAGTAAGGAGGAACAATTAAATTTTACTTTCAACGCAAGACTAGCTTGAATGTATTAGCGTTGGATATTAAACTTCTTCGAATTCTGACAGGCGCATTATAATAGTTTTGAGACTCTCGCTTCTCATGTCGTTATGCACATACGCATCAATTAATATTATTACTTGACTCTCACTCGTCTAATGTATCCTGTTACAAAAGCAGCGTATCCTCCCAACTTTCATATATCAAATTATGCATATATATATATATATATATATATATATATATATATATATATACATAGATACATTTTATATTTCGATAGGATTTATTTATCAGTGACCATCCCTGCTAAACAGTCTAAAATTCCCAAACGTGCTCTTTCGTAGTTCGTATTGTATATTATATATATATATATATATATATATATATATATATATATATATATATATATAGATATATATATGTATGCCACACAGAATGAAGGTACCAGTCATGCAGATTAGAATTCTTTATAAATATATACTTATATATGTATGTGTATATACGTAGGCTGCGCTATATCGAAAGGCAATTTGAAGCGCACAGTCGTATACACTTGTATTATAGAGGTGCGCTTGCTGCTCTGTACCCACATTTTATTGCTCAACGCTCCCCTCGTTCTCAAGAGCGCGGCGGCATGCATGTATTCGTATATATGGAAGCTGCATAATGTAATACCGTTCGTCCGTGTATTTATATATATATATATATATATATATATATATATATATATATATATATAGCACCTCTCGGTTAATTACATTTTTCCATTCGCACCGGCACCTGCGTGTTTATTTAACAGAAGTACAATAATGTCTAGATCCATATATACACCCATACACACACACACACACACACACACACACACACACACACACACACACACACACACACACACACACACACACACACACACACACACACACAAATATATATATATATGAAATCTAGTTGAGACAACCGCTGCAAAGCTGTTTAGGAGCAGAAAAAGAAGTAACGGGTAACTGATGCACGCGCTGCCGCCAGGTTCCATTGATGCTTTAAGTAGAGTGTGAGTCCCGCGCGTATCTCGCACCTATATAATATATATATATACACGTATAACCTTCGTTTATTACTGTACAAGTGAAACAGAAGCTTATATGTCTATCCTTTCGCGTTCTATATATATATATATATATATATATATATATATATATATATATATATATATATATATATATAGTCTAGTAGTAAAAAGGGTTTTGCTACGGCCTATGAAAAGACACGGATCCAGCTAGATGTTTCTCTAAACGTCTCTTGAACAGTTGAGGAATTTTCAAATGAGAATACCGAGAAACTGAACTGAGTAAAAAACTTGTGAAAAACTCTATTCTGAAAACCAGACTATTCTCATTCGAATATAATTACTAAGATATAGATTTAACCAATTTTTTTTTTTTTGATCAGCTTGATTTTGTTTTAGTAACAAAAATACTGATGAGAATTCGAGACATTGTAAATGTAATGTGCATAAGTTAATAAATTAATCTGTTAAAATAATGTTAAAATAAATTATCCTGTATACTCATCGCCATCCAGCAATGTGTATTCATTGTATTTCTTTTAGAAGCTTAAAAGGTCTCGTTTCAAACTTTTCCTATAGAATTTTCCTATTGAATTGCAGATTGATATATTAATATAAAATATTTTTTCAAACGAAGTTATACCATATCTCATTAAAAGTTAGTAAAAAATCAAATTTGCATTTGATTATAATATAATTTTGTCTATTTTCTCTAAGTTACATATAATAAGATTGATAGATTTGTCGTTTAATTCAAAACAAACTATTTGATGGTGTAATAAAAATTAATTATCACTATTGGTTTGGGAAGTATTTCAATTGCGAACTCAACCATATGATGGTGAGTATCTGCGTATTTGTCTATATATATTTGGAGAGAGAGAGAGAGAGAGAGAGAGAGAGAGAGAGAGAGAGAGAGAGAGAGTGAGAAATCAAGTAGAGTTTCGCGGTTTTTTCATAAAATTTACATTCGCTAAAATTTGCTCAAATGTATTTCGGCCTCCGGCACACAAACATTGAGGCTGGAACGATCGCGAAATTAGTAAACCGGAATTTCATGAATCAGTTTGACAAAAGCAATGTATGTGCTATTGTCTCGGAGTACCAACTTCAAAATTCGCTCTCCGTAGGTCAAAATCGATTCTTACATCCATCCCTACTGAACAGCGCGCCAACCCTTTGAATATATGTATGCAAATAAAGACAATCAAGATATCCTTCGTTAAATATAACAATAGTGATTCATTTTCTCACGCATTATATTATCGAGAAAGATATATTGTTTATCTTGCTCATCTACTACATATACACTTGTATCTATACGCTATATACAATATCATATATATATATATATTAAAGCTACTCACGGCGGGAAGATTGCGCATCAATATCTGCCGTGCATATGTACATCTCGATATATATCCCGATATCCACCACATTGGCGCGACTCCCGTATATGCGCCGGGGCTCTGTGACGTAACTTTAGAAAGTCTTGGCGTCGATTTCCCCGCCAACCCCCCGGAGGCGCCCCCTGCGCCGCCCTCTCCCTCCCTCTGTCTGTCTCTCTCTCTCTCTCCCTCTCCCTCTCCGTGTCTCCCTCGCGGTCCCCTAGACTCACTGGCTGGTACACTAATAGCAGATAAACCTACACTCATTATTAAATACTCCTCTCGCCGTGTATATTATGCCGGCATCTACGTGTGTGTGTGTGTGTGTGTGTGTGTGTGTGTGCAAGGTATGCCACGCCAGAGTGCGGCGAAGAAACGAGCGACGCACAAACGTGCTCGTTTTCTATGAAAAATACGAGGCGCGAGCCACGCACTTATTACACGGCTTTCGGTTTTTCATCTCTTCCTCTTTTACGTGCGTATGTATATATGTGTGTTAATACACGAAGGACTTCCCTTAATTATCAGGCGTGCATATATACATATACTTACACTTGTCCGACGTCTGTAATAATGCCGCTTAAGTGATTCCTATATATCTATGTGTTATTACGATTGGGCAAGCCGATGAAAATCGTTTTTACCCGCGGACGCGCTCTTCGACAAAAAACTTTCACCGCCGCGGATGGGCGTCCGCGCTGCGATAATATTGAATAAAAAAGAACACCTACGCGGATGGATCGAAAACTTCCTGTATATATATATATAGAGCGTTTCCGAGCTCTACATTTCTACTCGTTCAGGAAGAAGTTTTACTTTCGATCCTGGGTGACGAGACGAGCCGGAGGCTGGCAATTAGAATTTCATTCACGTCGTATATAATGTTTCACGATTGTGTACGCCGAGCAGGGTTGAGCCGACGAATGTTACGGCCGCCGCCGGGTGCGATAGTACGGGCGAGCAGGGGCGATCGAAACTCTTCGATACATTTCGATGCGATCGATACGTTATTGCTTCGAGAATCGATATCTTTATGTCTTTTTTCTTAGGCGCAATTCCGACCGGTATTTACATTTAGATCGAAACAGTTTGAGTTTTCGATTTTTTGGAGTTAGCAGTGATTGACACCGGTTGATGGTAGCTTAGACAGTTGCCTTTTCGGCGAATAGAAGAAATTAAAAAAATAATGAAAATGATACAGTTTTCTTCAATTACTTGTTCTCATTACTTTCTCAACCCCCATAATACAAATTCTCACATAAGTGAAATTCTTCAAGTATTTTCTTTTCTACTATAATCCAATATTAATTATTATTTATTGCGTTTTATTAAATAATTTATTAAATATCTTATTAATTTAATATATCGTAAATTCAATATTTTTGAACCCTCTCATCATGTCGGTGCAAGGTATTCTTACCACCTCGGTTTTTCCAAATGTTCATCCTAAATGTCGTTAGAATGAAAGTTCTCGATATAACGTTCCAAGATTTGAACGTAAAATGAACATTTTAACGACAGTTGTTTTTCACAATTGGAATTCTAATAAAGTAATTCTTGTTATGAAAGTAACCAAAAAAAATTCGTTATTTTTACTTAAAAATGTACGAACTCTCCAATAATTTCAAATAAAAAATCTGTTCGGCATATATTGTATTCTCTATTTGAAATTGTATCCTTCAATTTTCAACGATTTTTTTCTCATATTGCAACTGAGTTAGAGGTTTGGAATTTTGTCACGTTTCGTAATTAATGATCTCAAAAGTACAAAGGTAAGATAAGAACAATTTATTTATTCACATAATACCTATTGAATTATACCCCTCCAGATATTAAGGTATCGGCCGTGTATAATTATAGCATCCGTTCGGCGCCGTCGGGCACACATTCAAATCGGAAACCCGTGGAAAAATCGATGAACAGATCTTTTAACTATATCGTATATATATATATATACATATACATATGTATACATCCTGCGGGGAGGGTGATCGGATCACGCGCTTTTTTGCGAACGGAAGCTGGCGTTCCGTTGCAGAGGTGAAACAAAAAAAAACCAGGCAACCTCATACGATGAACAACGCCATACGAGGTCCGATAGTCGACTCTTTAAATATATATATATATATATATATATATATATATATATATATATTGGCAACTATTCTACGCGAAGAAAAAGAGCCCGGTTGAGGGGGGGGCGAGGTGGGTGGGGGCAAGGAGGCTTGGAATATATAGCCGAGCACCGCGACGACGACGCGGCGGGCCGCTCCATCAAGCGCGCTCTCCGCGACCTGCTCGAGTTTAATCTAACTGTACATACCTGTCGCGCCGCGAGGCCGGACCGCGTTACGCGTGTATACATACATATATATATATATATATATATATATAAGCATAGAAAAAGAGCACCCACTGGTCTAATCCACTTGTGTCTCTCCTCTTCTATATATATATATATACGAGCTTCTCTCTTGATCGGGAGAACTGGGAAGTTAAGCGCGTCGTCTTGTCGTCAGAGAGTGGAGATAGACGGACGGGTCGCTCTCCGCCTGCGTACACACACAAACACATGTATGTACATATATATATATATATATATATATATATATATATATATCTGGCTTTTCCTGCAAGGAGGCGCGCCTCGATTGCCGCTCCCCGGAATGCGCGCGACGATGTATTATATATATATATATATATATATATATATATATATACACGCACTACTGCAGGCGCGCTCTCGGTCGCGGCCGGTATAAAACGATCGCGCCGCTCGATATCTTGGCGTTGGGCCTTTTTCCTTTTTCTTTCTTTCCTTCTTTTTTTTTTTAATTCTCAATGTCGATCGACGTTACTGTGCTTGCGGAAACGCCTTCGCCGAGGAGCGGATGTATTTTTGTTTTTTTGCTTGTTTTCATCGGCTTTTGATTTAATTAAACGAATTAGAAGGATCTTTATTGGAATTATGCTTCTGCTCCACATGTCGCATCTGGAACGAGGGCAGTGAAGCCTCTCGAATAAATAATTTGAAGGACGAAGAATGCTTTGGAAAAGCTTTCGATCGAACCGAATCTCTTTTTTTTTATCTGGATTTTCAATCTTTCGATTAAGGAAAATGTGTATATGGGTGCAAGCCTCTAATCATATTATCTATTTATTATTTATTATGCATATAGGTTAACATCGAGTTGTTTGAAATTCTTCATTTAAATTTTCCTTCAATGAGCATGAATAGTAATATTAAGTTAAATTTAATAATTAACTAAGTTTCGAGTAGACAATTATTTTTAGAATGCCAAAGATTCTTACACATATAAAAAATTATAAGGACGCGATATTTATCAATACGAGAGCTTGTATAGAGAACAACTCAAGTTTATTAAATTTTATGGAAATGGAAAATAATTTCTATTTATTTATATTCTTATTACAGAAAATACATCAATATTTATATCTATCTATGGAATAATATCTTTTATACGCAGATAATTTTTAATTATTTTTTCTTTTTTAATGTTTATTTCACTCAATTTAATAATTTTTACGAATTCCATACTTAGAAATTGGTCATTTTCAATAAATAACTTTATCACCTAATATTTTACTTTTTTTACTATCCATAAAAACTGTAATTAATGTTTCCAAATAATCACTTCCCAAACTGTAATGAGTAAAACTGAAAGTTCGCGATGGTTATAGTGCTTCGAGCGTACTCTCGTTATTTCGGAATTTTATAATGAAAAAAAAAGCCTAGCTTCAAATGAAGATTTATTCGAGTATTACTAATAAAATAACCTTTTTTATTACAACAATATTCAGCTAATTTCGAGCAAGTCTTATTTAAATGATATAGACTTGCTTTAACTCTGGTAAAAATTACAAAACCAAATTGTTAATAAAAACAAAATTACGTGCAATCATTAAAGTTTCATGCCTTAAGAAAATTATTATAATTTACGCATAATTGTTTAAACAATTTATCTTGTAATTATGCCTAATGATTATTAATAATCTTACAGGATGTTTTATTACAGCTGCAGCGGGAAAAATATTTTTATTCCAATGCGAGAGACGTTTCCCCCCCCCTCCTCAGTTTATCGCGGTATATTATATTCCTGAAATCGAGAAACGGAATTATTTGCGCCCCGAACGGATTCTTGCCGTTAGACCTCTTTTCTTGCTCCCGAGCGCAAAAGAGCCACAAACCCGTGCGTTCGGAACGAGACCAAACCGCTTGGCTTGCATTTGCAATACGCTCAATATATATATATATATATATATATATATATATATATATATATATATATCTATTTATTTATTCCGGGTATTTCGGTCCAATAATGAGAAAGCCCGCGCGCGTTCGGGAAAAAAGTCCGCGGGTGAGTCGGGGGGGGGGGGCGGAATATAATGGGAAAACCAGGAGCCAGATGAGATGTATATATATAAGAGCGGAATGCGAGCCGCGCCGTGCGACGGGATCCGCGATGCGGCTGCCCCCGTCGTCGCGCCGCGGGGCGAGGAAGAGAAAAGGCGGGACGCGCTTCGATGGCTTTGCCTCCCGTTCTCTTTATTTCCCGCTCTCTCGTTTTTTCTTTTTGCTTCTTTTTTTCTTGTTGTTGTTGTTGTTGTTGTTGTTGTTTTTCCGCTCCTCGTCCGTACGTTACGTTGCCGTGCTCGATCCCCACAGAGCGAGCCGAGTGTCAATGCCTCGGGCGTGCGAGGCATGGGGCGACGGTTCAACTTTTTGGATCACGCGTATTTTTGCCCTAAATTGGGCCGAAGCGATTGCAGATTGGGTAAGTGTGAAAGCGCGGGGAGCTGGCCTTTTTGCGAGAGGAGGGGAGAGCGAGAGAGAGAGAGAGAGAGAGAGAGAATGGCCAAGCGCGCGGGCTAATTTTAAACGGCTGCGTTTCCGCGAAAATGGGATTCTTTTTGATTTTACGAGGTATTGTATTGTGTTTTTACGCGCTGAAAAAGAAAGAAGAGACGGATGATTTTTCTTTTTGTGTGGTTTTTTTGTTGTTTTTTTTTTATTCTAATCTTATCTCTGACTGACCATTACAATTGTTAATTAAGTATACATATTGAAATGGTGGATTTTAATATGAATGATTTTTATCCTTCTTTTTGCATTGTTATAAAGTTGCATGTATTGTAATTTTTATGCATTTCATTCAAGAAAGCCCATAAATTTAACGGTGTGTGCATAGATATATATGTGTGTGTGCATATATATGTGTGTGTGTGTGTGTGTGTGTGTGTGTGTGTGTTTGTGTGTGTGTCTGTGTGTGAATGTAAAAGAAGTCGTTGAATCGGCCCATAGAACCGGGAAGAATACAAATTGCTTTGCGAACCGAGCGTGTATATATAGTAAACTTACTTGGTGATGTAAGTAAATCAAGCCAAACTCTGCAGAAGGCTATAACGTGATTGGAATTCCGGTACACATATTCAATTTGGACCATATCCAGACTTCTTTCTGTATACGATTTGCTTTTCTTTTCTTTTTCTGTCTCTGTTTTGTTCGTTTATATTATTTTCGTTAAAAAAAGAAAACGATTGAAATAGCATACTATTGCCACAATCTCAGCGCCCAAGGAGCGCTCGTTGTGGTATGAATATATATATATATATATATATATATATATATATATATATATATTTATATGGCACAATAAAATCCCAGAATTCTCGACCAGTCTCTCCTATACATAAACACATCTCGCGCAGAAAAAAAATTCTTTCGCCGAGGCATTTTTAACTTGCGGCTACTCGCGCAGTATACTTAATTCGCCGAGAATTTTTCTCGTATTTACGCGCCGCACGTTTAATGCCGACTTGAAATGAAGTGGGAGGCAGAACAAAAAAGGGCGCACGTATATAGCGTAATTACCATTTTTCAGATTGCGCACCAGACACACACATACGCACACATACACGCGTGTGTATGTATGTATATGTGTAAGGTATGTGTATTTCGACCAGCACCCCTTTCTCAATCTATATCGCGTATAAAAGCCTTGAAACAGCCAAAAGTCGCGAATTACCGTACAAAAGAGCGTTACTTAAGAGCGCGCCGAGCGGTCCGCAAAAAAGGAGAGAAGAGTATATATCGAAATATATATATATATATATATATATATATATATATATATATATATAGCGAAAGGTTTCAATATCGTCGCGCGCGCGCGCGCGTGTGTGTGTGTGTGTGTGTGCGCGTACGCGCGCCCGCGCGTGTATCTTGCGCATTATACGCGTAATATTGCCAAACTTGCATGGCTGTCTCGGGTTCTCGCTCTTTATGTTGTAGTGCGGGTTGCGGGGGCTCGCGTGCATGTGCGCCACGCGCGCGATCACGTGGCCCGCGCGCGCGCCCCGAGCACCGCATTATCTATATATAATATACAGGCAGATAATGGGCTGTATCACGCGCGCGAAAACTCCGTTGGTTTGTGTATGTGTATTTGTGTGCAGGTATATATATATATATATATATATATATATATATATATATATATATATACATACACAGCTTTTCGACCGGTGTTTATTCGCACGAAACGAATTTTTCCAAACAAAATAATAGACGTCCTTCATTTTTTCTGTTTTTTTTTTTTTAACTGACTTATTTTCGTTGTTTGCCGATGCAATTTAAGAAGATTAAGGGGAAAGGGGATTTTACGTAATAATGATTTGCCTCGTTTTTAGAAGGGTTAATTATGAGCGTCTATATATATATATATATATATATATATATATATATATACATTTAAGCTAAGCGAGAGATGAAGTCATCAATATATAAAAGTTGTTTCTAATAATGCGTCTCTTGATGTTTAATATTATATATTTGCTAGTATGTGAGTATTAATTTTCGTTAATATATATATATATATATATATATATATATATATATATATATATATATATAATATTATATATATCTTAGGGAAAAACTCACATTGCCGAGAGTTGCTAGAAATTCTGAGAATAGACAAAAGCTATGAAACATTGCTCAATGTATAAAGTCTGGCAATATTGACGAACAATTGATATTTTACAAAGTTGAGAACATTTGGGAACATCTAATAACGTTGATCAAAATCTGACAGCATTGAGCTACAGAAGTTTCGCCAACGTCTAAAGCAAATTATATTTGTCATACATTGTCGAAATACATTTATCAAAGTCTCGAAACATTTATGAATTCTTTTCTATAATTTTTTTTTAATGATAAAGAAATAAAAAGCGTACTAGAATATGTATATGAGACGAAATATGAAAATGATTCATCGACTCTATTCTGGGATCAAAAGGCTAAAAACCATAAAATGGAATTTGATAAAATCTTTCTGTGAGATAATCAACAGCCACTAATAAAACAATTATAGTCGTTTAAAATTGGAATATAAATAAACTTAAGTTGCAATGTACGTTTATATTACTGAAATCTACATAGTATCTATATAGTACTAGTACATATGCATTGAAACTGGCTTATTATCATTATCCATATATATTTATAAACTTTTTCCTTATAGTATAAGATGAAGTGCTACTGGTGACAGCTTTTAAGTTTTCCAAATTAATGTAAATAAATGCTACTTGTGGGTACTCTCTAATACTTTTATTTTGAAACATATTATTTATAAAAAATTTATATATATTATAAATATAAAAACTATAAACACCTAACCTTCATTGTTCAAATTTATTTTAATTAACTTTTATGATTCACTTGGTAAGGGTTGCGTTTATAAAACCGAAACATAAAAATGTTTCTAAACAATATTTTTTAAAATAACAATATTGCACAACAAAAACAACATGTTTCATTTATTTACACGAATTTAGACATTAGATCATTGTAAAATTATTGTTGTAAAATTTTTACTTCCAAAATTATGCATTCTTTATATAGTCTTTTGAAGACTAATGGATAAATGAAGAAAGCCAAAACGTTAACTATATGTTTGGTTATATTTTAATATTTTGCAAAATTTGCTAAATTATAATCATATCTGAATAGGTTTAAGAAAGCTTCACACAATTCATCAATAACGAAGCAATTTGAAGAAAACTTCCCTTCATATTACACAAACGAGCTTCAAGCAAAATTTTCCAGATATAATTATCGAATTTTTTATACATTAACAAACGTTGTTACATTCTGTTAAAAATTGTCAGAATCGGCCAAAACCTGCCAGATCTTGTCGAATGTCACTAGACATTTTCTATCGTCTCGCCAGTTAGTTCCCAATCCGAACCAATTTTGAAAAAGTCTGTCGAAGTTTGTTCCCATCCGATGGTAGACTGATTTTTTCCCCACAAGGGCGCGTGCACGCCAATATCCAAATAATTGCTCCGATACGAGGTAAGCAGTTTTAGTCAGAGAGAGAGAGAGAGAGAGAGAGAGAGAGAGAGAGAGAGAGAAACTGAGAAGGAAAGCCGAGCTTTGCTCACAGCATAAAAACATGAAAGTTTCCTCCAACTTAAATACTGCTACCATTGGGTGGAAGAGCGGGGGGGGAGGGGTGGGCGGGGGAACTGCGAGGCGAGCTTCCGCCTCCCTGTAATCGTCGCCGCGAATTCGTTGGCTCGTCCCGAACGCAATAAAGCCGGCAAAATATCCACGATATCGAGCTTATTATGGATCATTATGTACATGGCCTGATCGCGGTGATTATTATATACTCGTATCGTTATCGGCTTGCGCGCGCACATGTCTCCCTTTCCGGCCGCACGTGAGCGCGCGCGCTCCCGTCACACGGAGATCATGCCATCGGCGATCGCGCGACGCGACGCGACGCCCCGGCCGCCGCGCACCGAGATTCGGGTCAAAGTGTTAACTTATGTGCGTCTCTCTCTCTCTCTCTCTCTCTCTCTCTCTCTCTCTCTCTCTCTGTGCGTCTGTGTGTACGCGTGCGTGTCTATGTGTGTACATGTATCGAGCTTTGGCACGGGGTCAACCCGAGACACGGAGGCCCATTATATGCCCGCGTGCGCGACGCTCTATCTTCTTATATATATATATATATATATATATATATATATATATATATATATATATATATATATTTACATTGCCCGGGATAGATTAAATTATACCTTCGTTTTTTAACGGTCTAATGCCCGCCCCATTGTTTCGCGCGGCGACATGACGTCGCGAAACAAAGGGGGCCTACCTTTCTTCTTTCTTTCCTTACCTCTGTCATTCTTTAATTCTTTCTCCTCCGCGCCTCCTGCTACGCCTCTCTCGTCCTCGGCCCATTCTTTTTTCCTACGTGTAGTACATGTACGTGCAGCTTAAAATACTTGGAGCGTGAAGAAACGCGCGTCATTATATTGCGACTTGTTTAATTTGCAATTAGCCTACCCCGCTTGCGAATGTGGCTTTAAACGCGGAAATTAACAACGCAAGCGGCAGCGGACTGTATAAAACAACGGCTATATACATATATATAGTATATATATATATATATATATATATATATATATATATATATATATGGCGCTATATACTGTATAATAGCATATTATTAGTTAATCGTTAGTTTTATAATGCAACGGAAGGCGCGAGCTGAATGATGTCCATGATGTATATATATATATATATATATATATATATATATATATATATACTATATATATGTATATATATGTATGTATGTATATGTATAAAAACTCAATTCTTTTTTTAATTAAACGTTTTTTCAGTTAATTGATCGTTGATTCTTTGTATATGTACCTATATACTTAATCAAATGTAATTAAATATAATTGTTACAAAGATGTTGACAAGAAGAAAGACGCGCTGATAGATAGCTGAAAGTACAGTGATTGATAAAAAAATTTATATTCTTTGGAAGCTATATAAGCAAACATAAGTGGATTTAATTGAAATAAAGAATTATTACAAATGGAGATAGTATTTTTCTCATGATTGATGTTACTTTCTTCTTATACTTTTTTTATATACATTATCGATCTTATCTATAAGACGGTCTCACTGATTTTGATTAGAGTCCAGAAAGCACATCGGTATATATATATATTGAATTGAATATTTAAATAATAAAAGTATAGAGAGTACATTTACTTCATAAAAATTCCGATCAGGGAAAATAAGTAATTCAATAATAACTTAAAATAAACTAAAAAATATCTTACAAAAAAATTTGCTTAACTGTTAGTTTTCATAGTTAACTTTTTAATTTCCGTAAAAGCTTCCTTACGGGTTTTTCTCAATTTCTAGTCTCATCCAAAATTATTATATATATTTATTAACATGCCTGATATGTATATTAAATAAATTATTGTAGATAATGATCTAATACATTATAAACCATACATCGTATAGATTATAGCCTATATTACGAGACAATGCTGTACATGTATTTAATCGATGCGTGAACAAAAAAAATTTTTAATGAAAATCGCGTAAAAGTATATATACCGCATGAATGATTAGACAGTGCACTGCACTTCCTCCATGTAATGCGTCACGTACGCATATATGTATATATGTATGTATACGTACGTGGTTTATTACACGGACATACTGTCGCGGTTGAACCAAACAGAAAGTGTATACGAACACTGATAAGTAGACAGAAGGCGCTCCTTTTATTATAAAAAAAATTTGATTATATTCTATTAAATATATTTGTTGAAAATAAGTTACCGAAAAATAATAAATATCGTTTAGCTTTAACAATCATATATATATATATATATATATATATATATATATATATTTATTTATTTATTTATGTAGCTTCATTAATGAATTATTAATTTGCAAAGTTTTTTGTTTCAAACTCGTACTTTTGAATATCAAGATCTCCATTCGTATTAGAAATTGGGAATCAGCTTTGTAAAGGCTACAAGAATGCGGCTTGCATAAAAATAAAAATTGACGTTTAGTAATTTTTTATTCAAACTGACAAAACTATTCATTGGAAATAATTATTTGTCAATAATTTGAACGCAAATGAATGTTTTTAAGAACTGCATTACGTTTTTAAAATTTCGTTGGTAGCAATGCGATTAGATTTTTGTGAAATTCAGTAAAGGTAGTTTTTTTTTCTCCAGGTAATCTAGAATTCGAATTTAAAATATATACGGTCCTAAATACCGGCGTATTTAAGTACTGAACTGTGGCGCGTGATAAAATCGATATCAAAGAACTATTTTAGGATAGAACGTTTTATCTGTATATTATGCATATGCTGCGCGACAGGATCATTGCGTAAATCAGAAGGTGTATATATATATATATATATATATATATATATATATATATATATATATATAGCTTGTTACATTATATATATAAGCAACAGCTGCGACGCAGGGCGGCGTTTATAAAGTCGAAGCATGCAAATTGCCGATACTGTCCAGTGAAGTGAAAGCATTGCAAAATTTAGAGAGAGAGAGAGAGAAAGAGAGAGAGAGAGAGAGAGAGAGAGAGAGAGAGAGAGGAGGGAGGTGAGTGCGAGCGTCCGTGTATAGACTTGCAGAAGTATGACGCACTCTGAAGTGCGGATTTCGCATTGCGTGGGTGTTCTAGAATCTGTTCGCTGTATGCGTATATACAATATACATATATATATATATATATATATATATATATATATATATATATATAACGTAGGTAAAAGACAATGAATCAACATAGTTATTAACGCGACTCACGCTGACAGATATGGCTAAATACTAATAATACACGTATATGACTTACAAGCCCGGATTTGCTTCGATGAGCAGAAAAAAAAACAAAAAGATAAGAGTCATAGAAAACGATATATTTTATATTTCACGTACCCTTTACTTACAATTATCATTATAGCAGCTATTTTTTTAACAAAATATTATCAAACTAATGTAAGCACAATCCTCTACGTACACTTTTACGTTATATGGGCATTTTGTAATTGTTGAAAATTGAGGCGTATTTTCTGGCGCCACCTGAAACGACGCCCTTATATCCCATAAATATCTGCTGCCGTCGACCATCAAGCGATTCCAGAAAGCTACAATTTTACGTCATTCCTCGCGTCCTTTGTCCTACAGTAGATGTAGGCATACATAGTGGATATATAAAAACGATTCATCATCCGTTTCCGTTATTTTCATTCACTGAAATTTCACGAGACCGTATAAGACGGGCGCGCGGTAGGCCTTTATACCGTTAACACATATAAACGTATATCTATATATACACGTATATGTCGTAAATAAGACTTTTATTATATCTTTACCTCTTCTTTCTCGCGAAACTGTTCTTTTTAATTGTGATATATATATATATATATATATATATATATATATATATATATATATACACAAATTGAACGGTTTAAATATAACGTATATGTTTTGATTTGTAAAAAAAATGTATATTGTTATTTTTTGGGAAATAATTGATCAATTGACAGTACGGAATTGATAGGATTGATTGTTGAGATGAAAACAAAAGGAAGAATGTTTCGCAGAATTGCTTAATAACTTTGTTTTAAATTTGCTGTACATATATTGGAGTAATAACATTTTAGATGATTTAGAAAATGCATTATAAAAACACATAACAACTACGTATAATATTATTTAATTTATTATAATTTTGAAGACAATTATATAGCTTAATATAGAAAACTTTAATATATTTAATGGTTATATTCGAAATTTCAACGATACATGGATATTCCAGAATTTGGGAATGAACATATATATATTAATATTTGGCTTTGATCATTAATTTATACGATTTTCTTGGTACGTATTGAATAGAAAAGCTGAGATTGTTTAAAGTTCCTTGCTCTTCATTTTTTTTTTATTTTCGCTCTCTAGAGATCGAACAAAAATATTATAATAGCATTTCCGGCGGTTTGCGGTGCATGCTCGCATCAGTGCCTCTACCGCAAGACACGTGTATTAAATTATAGCGACTTATGAAAGTCATTTTCTGGTTAATTTTTTTTCCTGTGTGACGCTAATAATTATGCAGATATAGATTAATTATTCTAGAACGATATGGAACGAACGTCCTTTCAAAGTGACACCCTGGCAATAAATATATGATAATTTGACAGGCATTACAAGTATGTAGAAAATATATTTGTCCAAGATATATATATATATATATATATATATATATATATATATATATATATATATACATACGCGTACATAAGTTGAGAATTAAGTGTCATTACCAAAGGTCATATTTACGTAGCTTAATGCTGAGACGTTGCGCAATATTTTTCGATCCGATCGTGGAAATTTGTCGAGGCTTTCGCGTGCGCGCGTCGCTCGCGGCCGACGATAAGACAGACGGGCTCGCGTACTCTGCGAGCGATTGAGGAGAAAGAGGCGCGCGTGATATCATTACCTTCGCTCCTCGCGATCGCTGCCCATTCGCTCGATTATTGTGTATGTAAACACTCGAGCACGCCAATAAACTACCCCCCCCCCCACACACACACACACAGATAATATATATAGGGACGCGTGCAAAGCTACGCGGACGCGAACGACGTGTCAGCAAAAAAGCCAGGGCTGACGCGCGCGTCAAAATATTCCATTGAACACGAAATGCTATCGGGGGATCGGACGCTTAACTCGTTGGTATTATAATGATTACGCTTAGAAGTCGATTACGTACTCGTTTCACGTAATCCCTGAAATCGATGCGAAAAAATCGCTATTTAAATTTGCGAATAGCTGAAATTTTTTGTTTAAATAATTCGTAAAGTGAAAATCATAAATACAATATGCTAATGCGCTTTATTAGTCAAGCGAATGCGTTAGAAAATGGTCTTGTTTCTTTATTTCGAGAACGATTAAAATCAGATGTGAGATTTTTATTATTTATCTCGTCGATGGTGAAATAGTCATAATCTGGCATAATAGAAGCCACGCGTATCCGCTTCGGAAGAGGTATAAAATGAGTTTCTATGAATATCATAATATTACTGTCGCAAAACGCCCACGACTTTGGAGTATCGTCCTCTGTCCTTTGCAGCGACAATTTCACAATCGTTCGAGAATTTCAATGGAAGCTCTGCCACTAAAGCCTCCTGAATGAGCCTACAAAAGCCTATGAAATTGTTGAATATAGATATAATCTACTTATATTGTGAAAAATATTTCGACGATTCGCGTATTTCTAGCTAAGAATATTGCAGCAATAATTTTGGTCTCGAAACGACAATCTGTACTACTTATACAGTTTTTATCGTGCATAAAATTTATGTTTTCTTCAAGTTTACTAAGTAAACTAAGTTGCCTTAGTGACTGAGATTTTTTTTTCTATCAAAATCTGAAAATATTTCGAAAAGATTACATCTTAAGGATTTATTTCTAAGAAAGAAAATTCGACATATTACTTCACTTATCCTAAGAGTAAATGTATTATCAAATATTATTATCTGTTTCGTTAACCTCGGGATCTTAGTAAATGGTTTTACCATTAGAAAGATGGCAATCGATCAACGCGGTCGTTACACTTTAAAGATGCATAATCATATTTCCTAGGTCAAAAGTGAATAATAAAAAAATGCATTAAATACACTTATTTACTTTACATTTAAATACACAACTTACATTACTACCTAAAATCGTTTATCTTTTTATTATAAGTGTGAAAATAGAAAATTTAATATGTATACATATATTGTCGCTGATTTCGTTTATGCAAAAATAGCGTCGATTTTTAAGTAAATATAAGGTATATATAATCAGTTCATATTTCTTTTTCTTTCCTTTTTTGTTTTAATTTTTCGCAACCTTCGCGTTTAAAATCCTTTGCATTTCGGACGCGAATGCGTGTCTTTCCTTTTTGCCGCAAGAAAGCTTAAAAATTCATCCGTTACGTGAGTATAAGAAGAATGTTTTTTTCGTCACGCGATAACTATACTTTGAGTATTTTAAAGTATCAGTTCCGGTGATTTATAGCGTCGTCTGTGAGATCTTTATCGTAAGATATATCATACTGCACATACCTGGCAAAAACGGGGTTGAATATTTATCTTCGGCATATCTTTGGTATATTTAACAAAAATTTATTCGACAGCTCGAAAATTTTGCACAAACATTCATTATGTGTGTGTATAGCTATAATTTATCTATAGAGGTACACACACATACACACACGAATTTCAGACAAGTGCGCACACTTTTGTCATTTCGGAATGAATCCGCTCATAAAGCTATATGGCCTGTATAATTTTGTTTCTACATGATTATTATGATTATTTTTATTATTATGCAATCAACATTATTCTTTACATATAATACTGCGTTGAGCATAACAATTAACGTGTCTCGCGCATGAGAATGCCGCACGCGTCTGAGAAAATGAAATACTTGTATGTTGTTCGGGAAAGAATTCAGAAGCATCGTTCGAGTGCCTTTCTTATGACCAGCGATTCGCCGATTTCACCTCTCGTACCGTTCGATTGATTCTCGCCGTGAACTGGCTCCTAGAATTATATATGTGTGTATCTATATAGGTATATATGTATATACATATATATATATATAATGGCTGCTCTAAAAGACCCGACCACCCCGCAACACCATGGTTAACCATCTAATTATCTCGGAAGACGCATATATTAGAGGCGCGGCGGCACGCATTCGCGCGAGCGAGCGCGCAAATTAGATTAAAGGAGCCGTCGACGCTAACTGGAGGAAGGTTGGGAGGGGAGAGGGACTCTTTCGAAAGAACATTCTCTCGCACACCTGTATGGATATATATATATATATATATATATATATATATATATATAAACATGCACACGCGCGCGAAGCAAGCAGCGCGGTCTCTTCTCACGCGGGATCGCGGAGATCGCGGTGCCCCAGTCACTCACCCGCGCGAATTTCGCAAAGCTCGGCTTGTGCTCGTGAGCGCCGAGGATTCGCGTGTATGTATGCTTATGCGCACTTGCACACGCGCGAGAGTGAGAGAGAGAGAGAGGGGGGCAGAAGGAGGTCCCCGCCGGAGGAAGAATGGGAATGCATAAAAGGAGGAAGGGAGATATCATCTGTCCAAGGGGGAGGAGGGGGGAGTCAGGGCGTTGCATAAGGATGAAAGTATAGATGTGGTGCGATTTACACATGCGCACGGGCACACACGAACGCACATCGTACGTATACATGTATGGCCGCGCGACCGACTGAGCAAATAATAACGGTTGCGCGTTAGGACGGGGGGGGGGGACAAAGAGAGACGAGACGGCGCGTGTGCCTGCGCGAAAGAATACACGTATTATAATAAATATACGACGAATGCGCGAGCCGAGGAGGAAGCTTGCGAGGAGAGGGCGTCACATATATATATATATATATATATATATATATATATATATATATATACATATCACGTAATGGGAAAATCCGCGAGGGAGAAATGTTGAGCGCGGTGCCTCGAATTTGCCCGAGTTTCCATAATCATGCGCATATAATGCGCATTGTCCCGATTATTACTTCATACGGGGGCGCTTACGTGCGCGCGCGACCGATTCATTTCTCTTTTATGCACGCGCAGAGACGCACATACGCACGCGGAGCATGAGCTCGGAGCCGTACCGCGCGAATCATTTCACACTTTTTTTTGTATCACATATATATATATATATATATATATATATATATATATATATATGGGACGTATATACGTAGGGCGATCAGATCGATGTAGACCTTGATTCTTGCATGTAATAAGTGATAATCTTCTTATTGCAAGTATGCTTATGCAGTTTAGGTAATTAAAGTATCAAATGATCAAATGTGTTTAAAATGAAAAATATTAGTGATTCAAACCAAGAATAATTTGATTCGGACATTTTCGAGCCATTTACGCGAAAATGAAATCATTCAAATCAGCTTAATCGCTGAAACCAGTTTAAAAATTTTTAATAAATTAAGTTCGTGAAGCTTATCCAAGCGTTATATTATTTTTATTCGTTAATATCTTATATAATTAAATCACTTTCTAATTTTACAATGGAACATTAATTGTTACAAACAAGTCATTGACTATGGAGTATACTATATATCACTTTTTTGCTAATATAAATCACCATTTTAAATACATAAAATATTTATTCAAATCAATTTTTTTTCAAACAATGCAGTTTTACAAGGAAGATAGAGAAAAATGGCAAGAAATTTATGAAAATTTAGTGTTGCTTAGGTATTTAAATGTGTTTTTAAATCGAACTTTCTAGTTCGTGCAACTGCATTAATTTCAAAGCATGTATAAAATTACTACTATAGATTAATTTATTAATATTTATTTCTATATAAGATGAATGATAATAACAGAGCGATCGATATATTAATCGATAAGGGATTATAAATTAATCGTTGTTTGTTTTCTTTGTGCGAGAACTGGGGCCTGGAAAAGCACGATCAGAATGAGACCAACTTCTACTGTAAAATTAATAGACACACACGCGCACAAACATACAAAATCATTTTACTAATAGTTTTTTCTTCGTAAGTGCGATTAGGCAAGCCTGTATTGCAAATAAATAATAATTGTTTCATTGTATGTGCACTTGAATCAAGTACATTGGTAGAAAAAGATTAATGATTTATTGCGAGACATATAAAAAGGAGATGGGTGTAATTTATTGTTACTGTATCTTTATCGCGATCTATCAAGTATTATTTGCGATTCTATTAAATAAAAGAAATATAACTTTTTTGTTTTAACAGGACTGACTTCAATGTGCAGTGGGAAAATTGTTCTGTGGATATATCTAGAGAGACATTGAGATCTATACGTAT
This sequence comes from Sycobia sp. Sy_11, assembly GCA_018907035.1. Taxonomy (NCBI): domain Eukaryota; kingdom Metazoa; phylum Arthropoda; class Insecta; order Hymenoptera; family Epichrysomallidae; genus Sycobia; species Sycobia sp. Sy_11. Next base: position 54,310 of record JACCIC010000235.1, read on the forward strand.
TTAATCTAATTTTAACTTACCCTGGGTAAAGACATATAACAGAAAGTTTTATTTTTTACTGCACATGGAGGAGTAAATTATTTATATTAAATTATTTCGTGAATCCGATGCTTTTATTGTTAATCGTTAAAAAACAAAAATATAAGAAACTAAAAACATTTAATATACCTATAATGTTGCTGCTTTCTACGAACTATTTAATAATAATAATATAAAAATTTGCAAACACAGTTAAACAGATAAATGATAATGTTCAACCTGTTTTTAATCAATGTTTGCATGAATTTAATCGGGACAGTAGGATAAATTTGAATTTTGAAAGTATGAATAATTTGGAAAAGTCGATGTTTTCTGTGATACCAAATGTACAAAAAAAAAAAAATATTAACGTGAAGAAAGCAGACACTCGAACGCTTGTTAGTAATATTAACAATCGTATTGTTTAACATTTATAATTGATCACCGTCCATGTATTAATATATTTATTCGTTGATTATGCTCTTCGCGCCTTACACGCACAACTCAATGCAAAATCTTTAATCATTCATTCCGGTGTCGAAGTTAATTAGACGTCGAACGTATTAGCTCTCGACCGTAATTTCCGGAATTGTAATTTTCCAAACATTTATTTATAATTTTATCATGAAATTGCGTTGAGTCGGTAAAAATAAATTCAGGTTCATTTCATTTATATCAAATAAAGTGTCTGTCGAGGACGATAAAAATAAGGAACGAAACGTCTTTCCAAATATATATAAATTACCAGCATTTTTCATTAAAATACCTCACCCAAATCGATCATAAATCTTAAATTCTTATTTTACGTCATTTCGCAAAAAAGATATATATATATATATATATATATATATATATATATATATATATAGTGCTTCATTTCTCTCACGTACAGCTTTTCACGTTCTCTCTCAATTTAGCCCAATAAATTATTTTGAAATTCGAACCATTGCATAACATCATTATAATTGCATTTAATCACTGCTCTTAGTATACCCTAAAGTTGATAATCATTGAAATTCGAATGCTCCTCCTATTATAAAACGCTCATTCGGCGATTTGATAAGCTACCCGCCTCCGATCTGACGTCGGTTTCCTATATGCATACATAAATACATGAATGCATACATACATACATACATATATATATATATATATATATATATATATATATATATATATATAATATGCAGGGAATCGCCTCCAATAACATATGCACCACCCACGGGCGCGCAGTTACAAGATTATCGCCCTCGCTGGAAAAAATGGGCCGCGCGATTCCTGCGCGGAGAGATTTTTCGAGCGACTTCTCACGCGCTTTTATACACTTATAGCGCTTAGCCAACGCAGGCGCGGCGGCTCCTGTGGTGATGATGATTAAATCGCCTGATGGATGCACATAGATAAATGTACACACACAATATATATATATATATATATATATATATATATATATATATAATATATTATAGTTGCGCTCATCGACCCACGAGCCGTGTAAACGACGCCTGCACGCGAGGAGGCGTCACGCGTTGACGCGCGCTTTCCTATGCTATCATATGTGTATATATATATATATATATATATATATATATATATATATATATATATATGCGAGTGCGCTTGATGCGTCAAGCGAGAAAAAAAGCCCGTGCGCATAACTCATTGCTCCGTCGAACAGAAATACCTCTACATACGTAAATACTTTTTATATACTGGAAGGATCGTTGCGAGAGTTTTTTATCAATAAATGGATATGAAGTCATTATATACATTGGACGTTTGAAATTAAAAAATTCACGTTCCAATTTCAATTAGCGCTGATTACAAGAAATAAATACGGACAGTTATACACACACACACACACACACACACACACACACACACACACACACACACACACATATACTATAATGCAACTGTTATTCTATATTAGGTTCGAAGAATCTAAAAAAAGGGGGACCCTGCGTGGGAAGTCAGAGGTGTCTTGTCATGGATCTTCTCATGAGCTTTGTATGAGAATTAAATTGAAACTCTTTTCTTATAGACGCAGAGCTTAATTTAATTGTTAATATATATATATATATATATATATATATATATATATATATACCTATGTAAATTTTCTTTTTCTATTCGTCATTATTAAATAACAGTCTGCACCGTTTTTTACTTACTTCTTTTCAATTATATGTACGTAACATTTTCAGCTATCGGATATATATATATATATATAACAATTGTACTTGTCTACTTTAAAAAATTGAATATTTACTAGAACCGGACCTTGTGCACTATCATTGTATGAATTACTTTTGTCAATCATCGAAATGTGTGTATTTACGGTTGCATAAGAATCAGGCCTTTCTTATTTTTACATATTTGAATAGTCGATAGCAAAATTTGAATGATTATTTTGAATAAAGACGAAGTGAAAAAAATGGATTTAATGTAAAATATAAGTTTCTACATAAGCCGCAATCAATTGATAATTATAGAAAGGAAAGAAATTGTAGCATAAAAATTTGGAACTCGAAATAGCTTTTCAAATTGAAATCTTTCCAGAAAGTTACAAGTGTCGTTAAGATATTTTATAGGTATTACTTTTCTTGGTTATATTTTATCTTTTTTTTTTAAATATAGACAGGGTCATCTTTAATTATTCTGTTTTATATATTTTTTCAAAATATATTGCCCATTTAAAATTTTTGCTTAGATTATCTCTATAGATATACATAATCATGAGCGCTACGACAAATTATTCGAATATTAGAATTTTTGTTATTAACTTTAATTCTATTTCAGTTAAATTTCATGAGTTTTTTTAACGTTGAAAATGTCCCCCGACCATGAAAGAATCGATTTGAAATACTTCTTTTCGAATGGATTATTTCGAACGCCCATAAATCATTCGTAGTTAGTTTTTTAGTCCGAAACTTTTCGTGTAAATTCGTTAGCATGACCCTCGGCGTAGAGGTAAATTCGTCGCGCGAATCGACTTGAGACACAAAAAGGAAACGAATGCAGATTCGCGCGCTCGGGAAAGGCGACAAATTCTGGAAATCTTTCGTATGGGAAGCGGTCGATGTATACTTTAAACTATTTTTTTTTTTTTTTTTTGTTTTTAAACAAAAAGAACATTATAGTGCCGGAATCGATGTGGCGTGACGGAAGCGTGCGTTGCATTTCACATGAATGCCTCTATAATTTTTAGTCTTCTAAGAATCCGCGATCGGCTGCCGGCTATATAGTTCGAGTGAAAGCTCTTTCTCGAATTATGAACACCTTGGCGGCCAAAGAAAGTTATTAATTAGACATCGTTATGTGTCTTCGAGATGCCGAATGGTTTACTGATTATTTTCTTCACCCTCAGTTTTCCACATATAGGCGCTAAAAGTTTTGTGAAGCAATTGACGATAATGTCGGAATTTCGATATTGCTGATGTAAAATAGTTTAAACTGTAGTCGATGTGTTAATGTAGAGTCCCAACATTATTTCAGTTAGAAATCATGTTGTTTTTTTAAAAATAAATTAAGGCTTTAATGCACACACGAGAGTTGCGGATATTCGCAGGCGAAGAATGTTTAAAAAATCAGACTAGAGTAGATTATGATAAAAACATCGACTAATTTTCGATGTGTAATTAATCAAAAATTTTTAAGATCTATCACAATTGAATAATTTTAACTACTGCATTCGTGAAAGGATTAGATCCTATTTGCAATAAATTATGAATAAACTTTGAGAAAATTATGTGTGAAATATCGCTTATATTATTTAGCATAAAGATTTTATATAAATAAAGAAACAGATCTGACACGAGGAAAAACGCGATTAAAGAATCACGTTTTCGTAACGTTCCTGCGGATAAAGGGAGGCTTAATAAATTGTTGAGACTCGCCCCTAGCAACATTTTCGCTCTCTTTAATCGCCCAATTTATGTTATTCTAATTACAAATCTCTGTCGCAGAATAATCGATAAATCTAAATTATTACATATTTAAAAAAAAAAAAAAGACTCTCGTTATTCATTTGAAATTGTCAAGAACTGGGTCGTTATCGTGAACTGGTTCAACTACCTTATTCGTTTCTTACGTTTTTTCTCTTTTTCGTTTTTTAGAAACCGCGATAAACTACTCTTGCCGCTTTGAGCCGCGCGTTTATTCTAGTCCGAGTCGCAAAATTAGTTTATTATTAAATTTTTCTTTTCTTTTCTTTTCTTTTCTTTTCCTTTTTTTTTCGGCTCTCTAGTTTCTCGCCCGGCGAGCTGTATGCGTGCAATAACGACGCTACGCTCTGTGCCGCGCCGTACAGCCATCCTCTGAAATTGCCGATTTGACGAACGAGTTTAGAGCGCGCCGCGTCCGAGAGGTTCGTTGAACTGCCCATGTATAACGCCGCGCGATCGTAACGAGCGATCCGTAGAGCCTCGTCGACTTTCGACAGTCGCGAAAAAGGGCAGTGCCGAGCAAAAGTGACACCGTACGTAAACGCGCATTGGTAAACGCACGGACGAATAAAAAAAAAAAAAAAAAAAAAAAAAAAAAAATCGCGCAACACACACACACACACGCGCGCGTGCGCAAACGCTAAAAAGTATGCTCGCGCGAGCGAAGCAAAGGCATATAATGTATAGGCTCGTTAGAAAGTGCGCCCATGGGAAAACAGCGACGGCGGTCTCGTAGGTGCGTAAGAGGCAACGTAATAATTCTTGGGGCTTTCTCCCCTCCCCGCCCCCCCCCCTCGGCGCTGCAAAAATCTATACACACGAAGCGGCCTGTCTCGCTCACTCTGCCGCCCCTGGCCGCAGAGCCGGCGAAACGGCTGTACAGAGATTATTCTGTTTCTGACTGAAAAGCGGACGATTAAATAGTGGGAGTTGCGGCGACGGCGGTGGTAGCCGTACGGGTGCCGAGTGCCGACGGACCGTCGAAATCCGCCTCGACTTTATTGTAGGAACTTTCTTGCTATAAATCGACACATCACCTTGCTGCGAGTATTTATTTATTTCTTTTTTTTTCGTTATTTTTATTTTTTTTTTTTAGCTCTTTCGTTGTTCGCTACCGGTGTTTCGATATTACCTTCGAACAATTATCCTGGAGAAAGTGTACCGGGGCTCTTCGATATTTTTTTCTCCCTCCCTCGGTCCTTCCATCTTTCTCTCTCTCTCTCTCTCTCTCTTTCATATATTCCCTCGCGGTACTTAATGACCGTTGCACAACTCACTGACGAATTTTCAGCTCCTTCCGAACGAAAAGTCCCTGGGTTTCAGCGGGAAATGGCGGAATTCAACAAAATGAGATAGCACGATAGGAATTTAAATTTTCCGCGCATTGATCGTAGTCGCCAGATATATATTCTCTCATAATTACTCTTATCGCTGTGAAGCTAAACTGTCGGCTGTTATACGCACTATGCCGTTCTCATGGTTTTTCTTTATATATATATATATATATATATATATATATATATATATATATATATATATTTATCTGTGCGAACCATCGCTCGAGCCGTAAACGTTTTTGACGAACCATTATAATTCAACTGGGAATTTACGATGTACAGATTGACTTTGAGTGTAATTGCGAATTTTGCGCCTGGCCGTTAAGCGACGCGCTTCTTTATCGCCCGTCACAATGACATAATCTTGTATAAAGTAGATGATAAATTTTTTCCCTCCCCATTTTTATTGCGTGCGCCGCGACGCCGTAATAATCGCCGCTGGCAATTAATGTGCATCGAGGAAAAAGAAAGTCAATGTAATATAACTCTTACAGTATTCCTTGAGTCGATCCTTATGGCGACGCTTGGAAAATCCGAACTCGAAGCGGGCCTATTGTGAAATGACTTTGCCGGTAATTCTACGGCGCTGTGTTTTTCGCGCGTTATTTTAGTAAAAAATTAAATCAACAATTTCTGACATTTCACTCGAATAATCTTTTTATCTTTCTGATTTTCAGGTGAGTACATGAATTCCATCGATCGATGAGAGTGACTTTTGGCCGTAAGTAAAAAATTAATTAAGAATTAATCGTACAATCTGATCATAATTGTAATTGGTGTAACATTGAAAATTTTATTCTTATACTTCTTATTATAACAAGCCTGGTGAAAACGAAAGCCTCTTTAATGATAACGATTGAATTATTATTGATACTTTTATTTTCATAATCCGTTCGCACTCTTTTCTTAAAAATCGCTACGATTCCTAGTAGGCAATAAGGATCCTGATCCTTAATAAAATTCAACTGCATTGTATCGATAATCCGAGAGCAATGCAGGTTCGAGCACAATTACTGAGACTGTACTACGGCAATTTCAATTTGTCAGCGAACGAGATTTTTAATAGAGGCGATTCCCATCGAAAATTTCACCCGCACAATGACGCATAAAACTCTCCGATGGGAGATGGTTTCCATTAATAATCCGCGGCGGTCGTAAGATCGTTTTCGCGGCTCTCGATATCGTTCACCGGTAACACAGAGCATCCGCGAAACGAAGGCAATCTACGGGGGGGGGGGCATAATCATTGTGAAATAACGGTGCATCGTTGCCCCTCGCCTAACGCTGTCTCTACTTTTGTTATTTCTTCCCTAATTATTTTTTAAAAAAAAAATTTTTTTAACGGTATTCATTAAGTCGCCGTATTGAGTAATGAATAATTTTTTATAGTCTCACTCCGTTGAATTATTGTAGGTGTTGCAATATTTCACGAATTTCTGAATATTTTCTCACGTATCCTCGATTATAGATTCGAGTTAAAAGGTTTGCCGCAGTAACGAGTCAAGGTGCTAAAAATAATAAATGTATATTTAATAAATTGCATGTGGGGCGTTATCGAGGCTACTGAGGAAGACTGGCTCGAGTACTGTCTATAGTCGAGGCAATTGGTTCCTTGAATTCGTCAATTTTGAATCCACCATTTTTGTTGAACACTTTGGAGAATTAATTATATGTATTTATTTTCATTTCTATTAGAATTATCATTATGACTCGTACGACAAATTTAAAATGGCATACAGCAAAGTATGTAAATATGAAGTATCAAGAAGATAAATTATGAATGTACGTACGATAGTTATTCCAGATATATAATATTATGGATGTATAAATTTCAGATTGATAAATAACATACAATTAATAGCGATGACATATAAATTACTCGAAAATATTCAAAAAAAGTCTACTTTTTAGAATAGAATAAGTGAAAACCGACATTTATAAAGTTCATGTACGATTCTTAACGAAGTTCAGATTTCTTTACGTTACATAATTATACATTTGTTTATCGCACAACAAAAAACAATCACTTAATGAATTGTGACTTTGATGAAAATGTACTTATAAATCAAGTATTATAGTAAGTAAAAGAATTTCGAAAAATCACTTATTCGGTAAGAACGCATGAGTGAAAAAAAAAATGAAAAAAGTTTATAAAACGTTGAAAAAAGTCACCTTCTCCGTACGATATCAATTGTAGAACAAGAAGGCGTATACCGTCTTAAAGTGCATTTCAAGGATACGGACCAGAAAGTTGGGTGTGCCAATTTAATAAAGGTAGGCTGTTACTATTAATTGAGGAAAGCTACTTTGAGATAATATTCGGAAAATTTAGGTCGCCACCTCAGCACCGACGACTGAACTAACGAGAGTGCTCAAAATATTGGCATGTATGGAAAAAGGTGAAAATTTCCTCAAACTTTTTGAGCGTTCTCTCCTGAGAAAATAACAGCATCGATTTAAAAATGCCATTTGAAGCCTGGGGCAATTCCATCGGGATACACATAGAAGTTATAGTGAAACAGCTATAGCTTATATAAATAAGTACCATCGTAAGTTATAGTAAATCGGTCAGATTCCTGGGACTCCAACTATCTGCGATACACCATAATAAAGTCCATACAAATATCGCAAATTAATAAAAAAAAAAAAAAAACAACAAACCCACGTACGCGTCCTTTCGTTTTCTCCGGATAAGCCGCGTGCGCGTTCGCTGCAGATCATCCGGCGTTCGTACGGTCGTCGATCGGTGCCCGCGATCACACGGTCGACTATATACACACTCACACACATACATACATACATACATACATACATATATATATATATATATATATATAGATAGATGTATAGATAGATAGATGATAGATAGATATATATTACACGCAGGTGGAGCTCAGCACGGGGCGAATTTCGCGGCTGCTCGAGTCGTCCGAGAACCAGAAGGAAAGAAAGGGAGAGAGATAGATAGAGAGAGAGAGAGAGAGAGAGAGAGAGAGAGAGGGAGTAGCAAAGGGGGAGCGGAGAGGCGATTCGCGCGTGGGCTTGGTCTATCGGTCGGCCTACTGGCACGAATACCGCGCGAGCGCGGGGGCTCCCCCCGCCTCCTCCCTGGCATCAGTAGTGCGGGTACGGCTCGGGTATGGCGAACGCGCGTGCGCGCGCGCCTGCCTTTCTACGTCACTCCGTTCACCCTTCGCTGCAGCTGCCCGCCACGGCGATATATACATATATATATATATATATATATATATATATATATATATATATATACGCACGGTGTCCGATGTTTAATGAGAGGAGAGAGCGAAGGAGCGAGGGAGAGAGGAGTCGCATGCCGGGCTCGTACGCGTACTAGATGCATATATATAAACACGTGCGTTCATGTGTATTTGTGTATATATATTATATTTGTGTGCATGCATGCGCGCGTGCGCGCGTGTGTGTGTGCGTGTGTTAGTAAGCGGGCTCGCTCGCCAAAATAGCAGAAAACGAAGGAGAAATCCGGCCGAGAGACGCGAACCGGGACGTTAACCGAGTTCTGTCAACGGCTACCCCCCCCCGCCCGCCGTCCTCCTCTCCTCGTACTCCTTCGCGGACTCCAGCGAATTCCACGGGCGCGGGCTCCGTGCATTAAAGCACAGCGTCGGTTTTTCTCTCTGTGTTCCCGCGGCGTACATATACATCTTTACACGCATACGTACTCGGTGTAGGGAAGATTGTGAGACAGTAAGAACAGATCCGAAATCCATTATTATTAACCGGCGAGCGAGCCTTATGATCTTCATTAACTCTCTCGGGATTCCATACTGAGGTGTACAAGCGCGGACGTATCACTGTCGTATAAACGGAAATTAAACCCGACAGCGCGTTAAAGACACGAACATACTCGGACACATACATGTATAGATATACACGATACACACACGCACACACACGTGTGTGTGCGCGCGCGCGTATAGTGTGCGTGCGTATATCTGTGTGCAGTTTAATTAATATAAAAAGGAGAATATAAAGCTCGTGAAAAGGAATGCGAAAGTTATGGTGCATACAAACATAAACGCGTACAGGACGGTGCGGTGACGCGTACGCCAGCGAGAGACAGGGACTCGTTGTACCTGTACAAAGGCGCATTTAATTTTCCGCCGATTAATGTATTATTATTATTATTATTATTATTATTATTATTATTATTATTATTATTGTAAGAGCCGGCAACGTGAGAGCGCAGATATTGCCGTGTATAATAAAAGCCGATAGCGGCGCCTCTGCACACCGCGAAAAGCATCCGACTGTTCTCGCCGTTAAATTCAGTCAGCGCGTAGGTGTACACATGCAAAGGCATAGGCACAGACATACACGCGCGCGCGCGCGCACACACACACACACACACACAAACACACACGTTATTATAGTCGAATAGCTAGATGTACACATGCATAAATGTCCGGACGTGAGACCTATCTCTGGCCGGTGAAAGAGCCGCCGAGCGAGAAGAAAGAGAGGAAGCGAGGAATTTTCCTCGGTCCCCGCGTATCGGCCGCCGTGTCCAACAGGCCGTCGCTACATAGATTTCTGTATATACACTGCCGGAAGCCGCGAGTGGCGTTCGCGCCCAAGAGAGAGAGAGAGAGAGAGAGAGAGAGAGAGAGAGGGAGGGAGACAGAGACCCACTTGCCTTGATCAGCGTCTGTGGGATTCGCGCCCCGCGACGTCGTCGCTTTCGTAGCTCGTTTCGGCGAGAGACTATATATATATATATATATATATATATATATATATATATATATATGCGCACACATAAATACACTTTGTGAACGGGCCCGCGGCACCGCCGCCACTGTCCCACTTTTCGATTTTACGCGGACTCTGTTATTAAGACCACCTTCACCTTTAGCACACTGCGCCGCGGGTCCTTGGACTCTATATATATATATATATATATATATATATATATATATATATATACATAATCTATATAAGCTGGTGTAAAGTGTAAGTATAAACGATCTTTCTCCAATATTCAGTACGAGCGTTGCGATGTTTTCCAGTCGAATACGATTATTATTATTATTAGTAGTATTATTATTCTTATTATTGTTATTATTCGTATTCGTATTATTATAAATATTATTCTTGTTGTTGTTATTGTTGTTATGATACCAATCGCTTTGAGATATATGCGAAAACGTTAATAAAAATAATAATAATCATAGGCGTTTGGCAGATGAAAAAGAGTAAATTGGAAATAAAGCGCTTTAATAGATACTCTCTAAAACTGAATTAGTAAATATTTGACTGATTTTTCCAGTGATTTCGATTTTCACCGTGAGACAGTTATATTTTACTGAAGATCGATACAATTTCGATTCTCAGTGGCCAGCGCCTCGCAGGAATTGATTTTAGTCAGCCTATGTATCTTAAGCCTAATAAAATTTTTATATAATAACAAGAATCAATGGAAATCGTCTGTGATCTACAAGATTTATTGATATACAAGATATACAAGATATGTAAAATTAATTACATTATTAGATTAATACATACAAGTATTTATGATATAAATTGGGTTCTAGATGTAATAACGCAATGAAGTTAAAACGACGAATTGTAAATAATCCTATAAATCCACTTTATTAATTAGAAAAGAAATTTCTTAACCTATTTTTTACTAAAAAATAGTGGATGATTCAATGAGTAACGTATCATTATACCGAATCAGTCTGGTGTCAAAGTCATTAATTCAATCATCAATACTTCATTAATTATCAACGGTCGCCGTTTTACTGTTTCATACCTCTTCTACAAAGAGTAGCGTTATTTAAACGCACGCATATAATAATACCCCGATGGCTGAGCGACTGACGAAAGTGAAGAACTTCCGTAACGCCGCCCTGAAAAGAATATCCCATCCGCGAATCGTTCACGAAGATAAACGACGTTTGGTTCGCCGTTGGTTCCAGCGCCCATCACGCCGCTGATTTTTTTTTTTTTTTTTTTTTTTTGATCTTCCTCGGATGCCTCGATATAATTCGCTGAATTACTTTTAGAGAGTACGGATTTTTCAGACGTGCGATTGATACTCCCTAGAGTTTATCTCAGTATCGGCGCATTTGCGCTCGTTTACACGCTGTATTCAACGAGCTCTATTGAAATTGCGCTCCAAAGCGCCCAAAAATCCTCACAACTGTGAAAAGTCAGGGCGATTGGCGAACAATCGCATCGATCCACTCCTGCGTTCGTTATCCGTGAAAAGACGACGCCAGCCGAGGCTCGCCGAATAAAGAAACCGGGGAGACGAGCTGTTAAAATCAACGAGTCCTTTACCGCGGCGGGTCGCTGCGATCTCCTTGAGCGGCCCTAATTCGAACAATGGCTGGCTTTGGCGCCATTTCGATCGGCGATTGCGCACTGACCAGCAGCGCAAACTCTCGCCTGTTTTAATTTTAAAGAGCGGCCCCCCCCCCGGGACCGAGGGAAATTTCCGGGAGATTCCGATCTGCCCATTGTCCAAGCTTAGCTTTCGCGTTTCGAAGACGGGCAATCCGTAACGATCGTTTTCAGAGGGTTGGGTGGGGGGGGGGCTGCTGCAAGGATTTCGCAAGCGCGCATCTCAGAAATTCATCGTAATATATGCGTTAAAGTGCCCCGACCGGCAAGGGCGGAAAAAGAAAAACCGATTGATTCGAAGCGCAATGAAGGGATCGCCAATGATTTTTCGTGAGAACGCCCAAGCCGGAGACTAGCGATGATTATCGTCCGGCAAATACGATGCATCTAGATGCACATGAGCCGAGAGCCGTAAAACCGCTCGTGTGTGTGCTTATATATATATATATATGGGTCGTTCGAAGCGCCAGACGTTTACATAACCGATGCGCGTGCATCTGTCTATATCTCCGAGCCCGGAAACTCGCGCGGCTCGACTTCGACGCGCTTAAGTTCGTGCGTGCGCGCGTACGTCTTCTTCGCTTGACCCGACGCGCCCGCGCGTGCCGCCGGACTCCTTTTACAGATATGTAAAGACAACTATACAAAAATTCTTACGGCGAAAGCTATACTATAAATTACTTACGAGAAAGGTTTTTAGTACTTTGTTTTTTTTTTTTTTTTTTTTTATTATTATTCTTCTTTGACGAACGAGTCCGAAGAGGTAAGAGCAGCTGTTAACCTCGTACTCGGAACTGAGGTTACGAGCGGTTACATGTATTTAACTGTTCGTCTTCTTTTCAATATATATATATATAGAAAGAGAGAGAGCTTATATAACTTTTAATTTCATTATATATTTCGATCACGAAGTTCAGTAGAAATCGCATTTAATGATGCTGTGAGAAGAGCAATAGTAAATCAACGATGAACTTTATGAGATTATGTATAACCTTTCTTTAAATTATACATCTGTTTCAGGAGCATATTTTTTTTTATAAAGATCTATAATAAAAACGTAGAATAAAATTTGAAAATATTAATATGTCTGTATGAACATAATATCGCGGATTTTCCTTCTTTTATTTATTTATTTATTTATTTATTTCTCTATTTTTTTAAATAAGATTCAATTGGGCAGTTCATTAGATTTTGAATAAAAAGTTCTAAAATAATTCAGAAACAGTAGTTAGGAAATAAAATAATGTAAGCGAATGAAAAATCGACTAGGAAATCTGTTGGACTCATTACTGAAGCGGCATAGAAGATATCACGAAAACCGAAATAATTAGATAATTTTCAGTAATTTTCAATAATTAGATAATGCATAATTTGATTTTTATTCACTTAATTAATTTTTGGGATTTTTCTCTGCCCCAGTGTATTATATTATTTCTCAGTTATTTGTTATGCAATTTCAGATTATTCTATTAACGATTCAACGGTGTATCCACTATAGTATAAGTAGATACTATAAGTAATATATTGTATATATAGTATAAGTAAAATCTTGTATTAAACAAATATTAGAATTAACTTTGATAATGTCGAAACCCATAAATTCAAAGTCGTTAACCTTTTTCGCAAGTATTATATGTTTTAAAGTATCTGAAGGAATTTGTAAAAAATACAAAATACTGGATCTCAATTAATTACAATTTTAGGATTTTAAAACATATAGTTCGATGTTCTTCCACAGAAAACTTGTATATTATATGCTTGCTTTACGAATCTGAACTCTTGAAATATACTCTATGCTGAAACTTAGTTCGATTAAATCATACCGATGCTTTCCATTAGCCGAAGGCATTGATTTTTTATATAGGTAATATGAAAGGTATACTCTTTTATCATCTTTAATGTTACCTCGTTTATTTACAATCGAATTAGCTTAATGAATTTGGGCTTTTATACAATTGCAAAATGAATGCAATTTTTTTAGCCCATGTTTTAGTCTCTTAGATAAGTCTTCGATGTATACATCAATAAGGCAAATGCAACTTTTTATTATTACGTATATCTTACTTTTTAAGTCACCAATTTACTTTTGCAGAATATTTAAAAACTCTTTCTTCATTTTATAATAAGCCGATCAAAATTCATGAGAGCGAGATATAGCAGATGTCACGGGAATCGTAATAAGCAAAAAACTTTTTTCCCTAAAAAAAATTGGTTTCGTTTCTCTGAATAATTCTGAATTATTCCGAATTTTTATCTTATGATTCTGTACAAGTAGTCATTCAAATTTTTTACAAATTCGCACTATTATGCAAACTAAACAGCATTATGCGACTCGATATTATTAAAGAATGGCACTTCTGACGAAGAAAACTTCGAAAGTAGAATTTTTCAATTGAAAAATTTCACAATTGAAAAATCGATTTTGCTTAGACAAATGTATCACATATGAAATTTTTTAAGTGGACCGCTAAGAATTTTTAATTTTTACAGGGTTAAATAGGTCCTCTCAAATGTTAATTAATTACCAGTTTTAGACAAAGTATACTTAGAAAATAAAAATAATAAGCTCCATAATCGAATAAAAAATATTAAGGATTCCAATTGCCTCGTCTGTTTGAGGGAAAAATTGTCAGAGTAAAGATGTAAACAAAAACTAATATTTTGAAACAATAGCTCCTAACCAGTTCAAAAAAAAAAATATTTCACCTGCTTCTGAACGATGTTTTACACCGTTGTTACAGGATTAAACCAAATTTACATCGTTCAACGTCAATGAAAGTTTCCGCTTTTGTATTTAGCTCATTTTTTCTTTTAAAAATGGCCAACGAGGGCCTTAAAACGGTAAAGTAGACAACTAGATAAGTTTTTCGAAAAGTTTACGACCGACTTTGCACGTTTCCACGTACGCAATCCCATATAAACGCTTAATGCTAAACAATCTGAAAAAAATTCCGGATGATTCGAAGATAATCGAGGAGAACGATTCAAAGGAAGTTTTAGAGAGAGAGAGAGAGAGAGAGAGAGAGAGAGAGAGTGAGAAGGGGGGAAAGAATTTTTATTTCCTCTACCGGGAGATTTAAAATCGACCATTTATAAATAAATATATAAAGATCGAGCGCTATATACGTAGAGGGGAAAATGTATATGGGCGGTAAAATATATATATATATATATATATTCGCGGGCGCATCGGGAGAGGGGCTGCCCGTCGCGTCGTCCGCGCGCGCGCGCTCGCGAGCATCGGAAAGTAGGTAAGAGGAGCTCCCAAGCGCGCGCGCGAGAGTCAGTGTGTCGATCCGTTATAAAAGGCCCCCGGAGGCTATTCGAAATTCGTCGGACCACTTGGCCCACATATCGTCGCCGCCGCCGCCGCCGCGGTCGCTGCCGTCATCGCTGCGACGGGGGCTTCGGGGTATTCTCGCAGGTGGAATTGCGCGCGCGCGGGCGCACACACGTTTACGTGCGAGCCTCTCCCTCTCGGCTGTCTCTCTTTCGCCCCGCGGGTCGTTTTCTTTTCTTTTCTTTGCTCCTTTTTTTCTGCCTTTGCTGCTCCTTTGGATATACCTGTTCTATATATATATATATATATATATATATATATATATATATATATATATATATATTATATATATATAAGAAAATGGCTCTTTTACGTATGTTTTTCTTAATTTTTTTTTTTTTTGTTTTAACAACCGATCGAGTGTACTCGAAGTAGTTATTTATATTCGTTCTTCGTTCGGTCCTCTGTAATCATCTGTGCATGTAATAAGCGTAATGAGCTATATGACGTTCAAGTACACGCTGTAGACAAAAGAATGAGAGGGAATTGTAATCGGCCTTTTTCGCTTTATTGGCATTCTTACATACGAGCCGCACTTTTTAGTTGGGGTTTATGCAACGTAGCCTTTGCCGGCGCATTGATTATTTCGAATTACGAATGCATATCTTCGCGAAATAATTAATCGATAAATAACCATATTATGTATGTATATTTTAAATTCGCATTTACTTTTGAAAATGCATCTATGCAAAAATTTTTGCAAAGATTTATAATTCTCCGTACGTTATTATTACGTGAAAAATGAGGATTTTCACCAGCACGTTTTCTACGGCGATTAAACGTAAACAAATATAAATTCATGTCGTATTTAAACATGTTATTACCTAACGTCCCGGAGGGGGGCTTTCTTATTTTTTCGTTAAAAAAAGGCCTTAAAAACGGAGAAGCTAATTTATCACGCTTAAATTTACAATATCGAAACGCGCGAAATAATAAAAATGTAACTGAAAATTTAAGAAGAAAAAAAACAGGCCAACAAAGCATACGTATGCTTTAATCGATAAATTTTATTCAATTGGCGAGAAATGTCGCTTTTGAAAGTAGTTTGTCCGGCGCACTGCAGCGTGCGGCGATTCGCATCGCAGTAAAGTTGAAAGTGTCCGCGGAGAGTTGGAAGGTCTCGAAGTACCTGATCATTGATCGCTATATAAATATATATATGGGTATTGGCGTGTATGTGTATGCACATATGTATATATAGGATATAATACGAGTATGAGCTGCAAGGTGACCGTGTCGAGGATCGGAATTTCAATTTAATATACATACTTGATATTTTCGGACGAATTTTTGTTTCTACGAACGAAATTTATTTATGTATATTATCTGCATCGCAATCAAATTAACCTCCTCTTCTATATATATATATGTATATTTCATATGCGAATATAATTATATAGACGAGAGATTATTGGGCGAAAAACAATGTGAAAGTCGATGGTCATTTCACGCGCTCCCTCCCCCAACCCTCTCCCCCCTACCGTCGCCGTCTCGATCTGCCCATGAATTTTTTATATATTTTTTATGTATGCGGAATTTTGAAACGCTTACAGCCGCGAGCTCGGGCGCGCGTCGATTTTGAGATTTCGAGGAAACGCTTTCCAATCGACGCGCGACCACGACGACGGCCGACGACGGCCGACGAGCGCGTGAACGACGGGCGGGCGGCGGCGAGCCGGCGCGGCATTTTCAGCGATTGCGGAAACGGGCGGAAAGAGCGGCCGGCGGGAGAAAGTGTCAAAGCGGCCGGGACACTCGATTCGCCAATTTCTAATTTGCGTAAGGAATTCGCGGCGTGCGCGCGCGCGCGTTCCCGAAACCGGTATATCGCGTCGCGGACGGGCACGTTTCTGCTAATTCGATTCACGCTGCGCTCGCGCGGGCCGACAAGTTGCATTATATATATATATATATATATATATATATATATATATATATATATATACGTTTATACATATAGAAATCTCGACGTTCAACGGATTTCTGTAGTACAGGCATATAGCGGAAATCTTCGATTCGGCAATTAAGACGCATTAATGCTCGATCTTCAATCGCCCGCTTCGAAAGAGATTATTGCTGCCGCGACTGCCTGATAAAGAATTTTCGCAATATCCAATGTAAGGCCGAAGCGCTTTTGATTGAGCGATCTCGTCGCGTAAAACAATATCGTTATGCAAGCTGCGAGATCCACGCACCGGGGCAATGTCAAATTGCATTATGCGTACTGTGCACTGCATATCGAACTGAAACATTCGGAAATTCGAAAATAAAAATAAAACTTCGTTGTCCAAGCTGTTAACGATGTCGATATTGATCACAAAACGTAAAAAAGAACGTGTATATATATATATATATATATATATATATATAATATATATATATATATGTATGTATATAATGTGCGCGCGCGCGTGTGGGTGTGGGTGTGTGGGTGTGCGTGTGCGTGTGCGTGTGTGTGTGTATATAGAACATACTGTGTTGGGATTTAAGTTCAAGCTTTTAAGCATTCCAACATACTCAAAGTTGGTCGCAATCGATCATTTTATACATCCGTGTTGTTCGAAGACAAAAAGTGAGCAACCCAGTGACTAATATTGCTGGTCGGCATATCTACTGTTAATAGATATAGCTGAAACAGTTGGATAAACTCTTATCAGCTCGAACAGTTAAATTGTTCAAACTACCCCAATTGTTCCAATTCCAAAAAGTTCTTAACCCTAATATATTTACAGTTGGAACATTTCAACGATTACAAGGAAAAATTATAATGTTCCAAAAATGCAACTCAAATAATTGATTACCTTGAACAAGTGTTGGAATTACTTTAATATTAAAAAATTTCTGTACTTACCAATTTCATAGGCATAGAAAAATTAGTTAATTTCAGTGAGAAGAATCTTTGTGTACTCTGTGTATTATTCTCAAAATGCAAAAATATCATTGATAAGATTAATATCTTATATTAATTATATTAATCTTATTAATATTAATATTAATTCATATTATAATTAATATGATATCAATAAAAAAACGCTGATATTACTAAAAAAAATGTTATCACCTAAATATTGTATGAGATTCTTATATATCTTGAATTTGACTTAGCAATGCATCACAATTAAAGCAATGCGTCTTATCAAAATCAAAACTTTATTTGCATTTTCATGCACATTATTTTTCAAATGTTGCGCGACTTTTTCCCGATTTTTCGAAAACTCTTCGAAATGTTCGAAATACTGCAGGACTATAAAGACTATTAAGGACGTCGGACTCTCAACTGGCCAATTCATTTTTCCGTTCAATTATGCGTGACATTATCGACAACGGCGTGCATCGATTCAACGCACCGCGTGGAATCGTAATCTTCAGCGGGAATCCGGATCTCTCGGATTTGCTGACGCGTCCATAAGAAAAGGAAAAAAAATGAAAAAAGAAATTAAACGCATCTCACCGGCAGCGGCGCAGAAATTAACTGGCTTCGATATACAAAAAAGCTGCATCGGCGAGCTTACAACGTACGCAGCAGCATATATGTATATATATATATATATATATATATATATATATATATATATATATACATGAACAGCAAGGTGTGCGTATATATAAAAGTATAAGTATAATACAAGAATGAAACGCGTGGTATGTCGTGCGGCGAAAGGTAAATTGACTTTATGTCGTCATAGCGACTATGCATCGCACGCGAGAGTCAGTCTAGATATCCCGTGTATGTATATTATATACACGCACTTATACATACAAACAATGGCGTGTACAGCTGCGGCGCCCCTTGTGCGGTAGCACCCCAGAGATCGTTTCAATTGACCAAATGCCGATGTCTGTTTGATACATACATAATAGCCTTCCGTTAAACGCAAAGCAATCACACTGGACACACAGCACATGTGTGTAAATTTCTCAATGAACCAGAAAAAAATTTTCCTTTTCTATCGAAACACGAATTCTCAACTTCTTGAATTAGGATATAATTTTTGGATACAATTGAATAACAATTGGCCGATATCTTTGTAATTAACTAATTTACGCACATCGACGTTGCCCATAGAGTTGAATACTTTTTTCTCAAACTAATACGATACTACAAGCTCAAAGTTTTTTCTTCTAAATTAAAAATAAGAAAGTCCTACGCATAACGAGTTAAATCTGATCAACTCCCTACTGGTGGCGATGATCAGTAGGTAACACATGCACACAGTGTAGACGGTTTATACGATCTCAAAAACACTGTAATTTCCAAACGCTCTAGAATTCCAGCGAAAACTTGTAGAGAGCCGATGTACATCAAAAAGTTGAAATTTCGTGCTTCATTTTTTTTTTTTTTTTTTTTTTTTTTGTTTTAAAAGAAGATTTTTATGATCGATTTTTTACAGCGTTTCGAAAAACGACGAAATTTCGAAAAACTACTAAACCTAGTGATGCCATACTTTTCTTTCGAGTAGTGTATATATTAAATTTTATTACCGTTTTTCTCCTCCATTTCTCCCCCTTCCATTAAAATCCCATATAAAACATCAATGCCGCAATCATATAATTTTCACCAATTTCTATATTCACGGCGAATGCAAGAATTAAGGACAGAAGTAAGATTCAGAATGTCTCCAATCATTTAAATTGCTTTATAGCTCCGATGAGTTCGTCAAAATTTAACGATATTTATGTAATGAGATTTTTTAAACTGTCAACGGCGACTGGAACTCTGACGGTCCCTTTTTCTTGACATGGCAATAAATTATTTCACCGCTTTGAACGAGCATTTTGATTCTGTATTTTTTTTCTATTTGGCCTACAGAAACGTATTGTGAAATGGTAGTTTACGTTTTCAGTGTAGAGAACCGCCATTTTTCCGACTTGTTCGGTTATAATTCAAAAGTATATATTCCATAATTTCAATCCTTCGCCTAATTGGATAATTTTAATGCATTTTGAAAGTTAGGTTGCTGCACGCGCAGATCAATAAAATAATTACAATCTTTAGAAATTCAGGCAGAACTACAGTCACTTCGGAGTAAGATGCTAATTTTCAAATTATGTTCTTATGAAGAAATTTAGTTGTCATCGAAGGAACTTTTTTCGAACCTCAATAAATTTTCTCACATCCTATACACATTATCTTTATACGATTACTATATTTCATCATGACCATAACTTCTTTCTAAATTATTGTACATAAATTTTTTAATGTATTTTCAATACTATCTCAAGGTTTATATCTCGGTTAAATAACATACTAAAAATGTGATCGTCTGACTTACCATGTAACTACCAATTTGAAAATGAAATATCGGGCACGTGAACGAGGGATAAATGCGAATAATATACAAGAGTAAGCATTAAAATTTAGTATCTAAATTTCAAATCGGAGAAATTCACGATAATCATAATGATGAAGTGAATTTAAAGAATTTTTTACATTGCACGGTTTATTTTATATTATATTATATTAATATTATATTTATATTTTATTATATTATATTATATTATATTATATTATATATATATATATATATATATATATATATATATATATATACATGCACACGAGGGTGGTTCAATAAGTACCCGTGTTCGAAAATTGTTTTTTATTTTTCAACATAGTCCCCTTTTAGAAAAATATACTTCTCCCAACGTTTTGGTCATTTTTTAACCCCTCCAAAAAAAAAAAAAGGATTTTTCGAACTCACCAAAATAAGCCTCTGTCTCGGCGATGACTTTCCGCGTTTGAGCAAAATTTTTTTCCCCGCGAGCCATTTCTTCATGTCAGGGAACAAGAAGAGGTCGCAGGGAGCCTGATCGGTGAATATGGGGGGTGCGGCAGCAATTGATAACGCAATTCGTGCAGTATGGTGGCGACAACTCGAGATGAATGTTGCTGGAACGCCTTTTCTCCACCAAATGTGGCCGTGATCCTTCAATTTTTTTGTCGAAGCCGTCCAATAACTCACTGTAGTATTGTCCAGCGATCGGTCTTCCTTGTTCTAAAAAGTCCATCGGGACGATGCCCCTCGCATCCCAAAAATCGACCTTTCCGGCCGATGGGATCGTCTTCGCCTTCTTTGGAGCAGACTCACCGCGAGAAATCCATTGTTTCGATCGTTGCTTAATTTCTGGCGTGTAATGATGAAATCAGGTTTCATCAAAGGTGACAACTCGACGCGCAAAGTCCTTCGGATCTCGCTTCAATTGTTCCAAATACTGCTTCGAAGTTCACAGCCCCTTCCGCTTGCTATCTACCGTGAGCAATCGCGGCGCCTATCGGGCCGACAATTTTTTCACAGCCAACTTATCGTGTAAAATATTACTATCAATCAGTCTGATAAAAATGTTACCAATCACATAGTAGAATTAGAATAATGCCACATATAAAATATCGATCAAATTTTTATTTGGTACTTAAATATTGGTTTCCTCGCGTCGAGTGTTAAGTATACGTTTAGCATTGATCCTTTATCTTGAATTTACTCTGTCCCCTAAAGCCCACTTCCCGCCGGCTTACTACTATATCAAATGGCCCAACAGCTCGATCGGCCCACCGCATGAGCTTTGTTGTGGAACGAAATAATATCAATCATGTCGATTGAATGTACGTTTATGTATCCTTTTGCTTATAGTTTATGAACGACAAGTACGGTTTTCTATTTCTTCGTGTAATAATGTCTATAATAGCCGCAAGAGGATGAATTTATTGGGCAATTCCGATCGATATATGTATGTATGTATGTGATTTTTCTTCGTATACTCGATCAACGGCATTTCTTTTTATAAATAACACATGGTTCCACTTTTCAATTACAAGTCCTAATGAACTTTCTTTTCAATTTCACATCTATGATATGATATTATATATGTGTATGTATATATATATATATATATATATATATATATATATAAAGATATACGTAATCTTATTAAAAATTGAAGCAAGCTGAAAATAATATATATATAGCGAAATCGAAATTTCTCAAAAGAACATAAATATACTTTATAAAACCTTCTATTTTCACCTTGCTTCAGTTTTTAATAAGATTATATATATATATATATATATATATATATATATATATATATATATATGTATATATTAGCTTCTAAGAAAATAAGTATAATGTGGATGTTCGCATCATTCTAATTAATCGCTCTAATTTTATAAGAGCATATGTATAAATTAAAAGTGATAATGAAAATGAAAGAAAGTTAAATGAGTAGAAACATGTAAATTGATTATTGTTTCGACTACGCAATTCTCCTTAATGTATAAGGAATGGCAATCGTTAACAAATGAAATGGAAGGATCATAATTAGCGTATAAAATGACAATTGATACAGGGGAACATTCTTAAAACTTTCGAGATAAGTACAAGTGAAAAGTATATATATCGGTAAAAACGCGCGTTCCTGCGGAAAAGAAATGAAGGAAGAGGAATGCGTTTTTAGAAAAATAATGTATAAACATGCTCGTAATTTCCAGAGAATCCCGTCGTGTCCCATATATATATATATATATATATATATATATATATATATATATATATATATATATATATATATATATGATCTCAGATCTCTATTAAATCGTTAATTTTTGCGTCGACTGTGAAAAATGATTGCTTTGAAAGTCGGACCTATTTATTTATAACCGTCGTTCCGCGCGCTCCGCGGATGCCGATGAAAACGCATCTCCCTCTCTTTCTCTCGTATTCACTTTTCGCGTGTATGTGTGTTTATATATATATATATATATATATATATATATATATATATATATATATAAACACACATACGTATGTAATAACTCGCTTTTCACCAGTAGATTTTGTGTGCCGCTTTTTACAGTAGTATAAGTAAAGGGGGAGAGAGAGAGCGATGGTCTACGATACCCACGCCGTCTATATTAGCACACATAACCTGTGAAGCTGAAGAATTGCGCGGAGAGTGCAAAGTATGAGATTGAAGGAGATGAGCGAAAGACAATGGCGCCTCTCTTGAGATATCTCGACCGGTCATCGCTCAGTCCGACACACAAAGGGAAAAGTGCCGGCTTGGTGGGCTCTCTCTCTCTCTCTCTCTCTCTCTCTCTCTCTCTCTCTCTCTCTCTCTCTCCATCTCCCTCTCTTTCTCTCCCTCTCTGTCTCTCCCTCTCGCACCGTGATCCAGATAATCGGAAGGATGAAATTTTTCGTAAAAGGGAATTTTCTCGATGAAAATATTTGTGTGTGTAAATACAAAGTGTGGCTGAATGGTATATATGTTTATGCGCCAGGATATGGCCGTGGTTGAACCGAAACGTGAAAGTACAAAAGATCTCAAAGAATCCATTCTCTATCCGATATCCACCGTATGAACGAACAATTAAAGATATATCAGGAGTTTAAAATTCAGCTCTTGAATTCTGAACATTATTTACGTGTACATATATATATATATATATATATATATATATATATATATATATATATTGCAGTTTGAAAGTTCATTATAGGCTATCGGTTGAATAAGGTTTCAAAAGCTGAGGCGTATTATATACGTTAAATAAATCGACGCAACTCTTTACAAAGAAGAGAAAGAAAAAACTTAACGCACAAAGCGATTGGCACTTTTGCCGAGAAAAGAAAGGAACAATGGAGCAGATAAAAAAAAATATTTTATTCGGTAGAAATTTGACTTTGTAAAAGCATAGGTAACCGTCCTATAAACCATGAAAATTGGATATTGAGATATTATCTAATATTTTTGAATTCTCCGATAATTACGTAACATTTACGCAATACATTATAATCGAATCGGTCATTTATAATTTACAATTTATTATATATATATATATATATATATATATATATATATATATATATATATATATATGCGGGTGTGCATATGTATTTGTGAAGAGGCTCAATTACGATTGGCTATGTTTTATCATGACTATATGTGTATATGACTTTAATTTGATATACCGACATTCGTTAATGTTTATTCATTTTTATGCATATAAACATTACTTTGTTATGTTATATATATATATATATATATATATATATATATATATATACATATATCTATTTATTTTCATATTTAAGTTATTTATAATATATACATTATTCATTCGTATGTAGGTTCATTAAAGACTCGAAACATATTTGTTGAAGGATAAACTTTCGTATAATCAGTACTATACCGTGCACTGCAGTGGGATAATTATAGTATGGAAACAGAATATTATATTTCTAAAGACATCGCTTTTTTTTAAAATAACTTCAGCGTTACTGCTTTAATATTCAATCAATTCTTTAATACACCATCAACCATTCACGTACACCATCATATATACTACAACCTAGATTATAATTTTTAATTTTGCCTAGCATAAAATTTTTTAACGCATTCCTAACAATTCATCCTTATACTTCGCCATTACATTCTCTCTTACATTTTCCACATAACTATAATGGACATTAATAAAACGAAGATTAAAATTTCAAAAGAAAACTTAAGACTCCGCGAACTCTTCTTTCTCATTGTTTATATCTTCGAAAGTATATTATACATACACACACACACATGCAATTTTTCCGTTCACCTGTTCGCAGCACCACGGCCGAAGTATAATTCCTTCTCGTTAGAAAGTTCCTCTCGATATTCAGGTCGCGAGAAATTATCTCGCCGCGGCATCATCTCCGAGAGGCCTTAATAAGCAAATTATCCGAAATTTGTGCAGACACACAGACACACACACACACACGCACGCACCGAAAACACTTCGGTACACCCATAAACGACCCACACATTTAAGAGCTTGGAACGATAAAATTGATATATATGATGTATATATATATATATATATAGGAGTGCTTCAATCTTCGAACGCGATTGTTGTATACCTTGAACTCGCGGGCGGTTCCCGGCGAGGAAAATCTTATTCAGAACGAAATGAATATTTTATACGGATAAACCTTGTCAAGGTAAGTGAGAGAGTGTATATATAATATAGACACGGATTTGTATGTATACGCAGGCGTACTAAGCGGCTAACGGGCTGTCGTCTGGCCTTTTTTTTCACACCGATTGAGTGAAAAGTACTTTGTTTTAATGTAATGCTACCATTAAATTAATTATAAGATTAAATATTATTTTAATATTACGATAGTTAAACGTTAAACTGTTGCAGATTTCAACTAATCGTGCGCTTCATTCGTCTATATCTTGCATTGATTCAAACTTTCGGATAAATTCGTAAAATTGCGTGGGAACTAGAAATGTTTCTAAAAATTTCACGAACCCGACCAAGCATATTCGACAAAATTTCCTCGATCAGCCGTTCTATGCGTTTTGGCGAATTTCCTCGAAACAGCTGCAGACCAGCCATAAATAAATGCAGGTGGCTTAAAGTACGTGCGATTTTTCTGAAAACGGGGCACTTTTTGTCCGATCGGCAGGCGCTGATTCCGGGAGCGCCTGAAAAATCCTGCCGCGAAGATTAGAATCGCCTTTGTTGTACGCGCGTAGGATGCCGTTAAAGGGCGGAAAGAGCCGCGCGGCCTTAAGCAAAATAGGAGCGATAAGTGCAAAAAAAAAAAAAAAAAAAAAAAAAAACAAGAAGGAGAAGCGGACGAAGAAGAAGGAAGAGATGAACGGACGGCGGGCATATTTTCTCTCCTTCATTTTTCTGCTATATTCGCAATCTATGCTAAAACTGAGGTTGTAAAGACGGCGTGGATAAGAAGTAATCCGTTATTATTCATATTCCATTAGAAGTAGCGCGACGGCTCGAAATATCGCCGCATACGTACTTTTATTAATGTAACAATTACATAACGCAATGAATTTTCGTGTAAATTTTCGATTTTATTACAGGCGAAAATTCGTTGAATCGAACTAATGGGGAGGGCGGGGCGGGGGGGTGGGGTGACCAATCGAAATTTCACGAAAATTATTGAAGCGCGTGCGCGGCAACGCGAGCCCGCTCACCCGTCCGGGTGTAAGTAATACCGATGCTCGCGAGCGCGCGCGTTCCTCTCGCGCGGACGCGGCGACGAGGACGACGGCGCAGCGCGCCATCGGCTCTCTCGAAGCTCTCGGCGGCGCTTTCACCCTCTCGGCACTTTTACTTGGGATTCGCGTGTCGATATATAGCCTCGTGTATTATATATATATATATATATATATATATATATATATATATATATATATATATATATATATAATACAGAATCGCGCGCGCGCCACATACCAAGCGCTCCTTCTTTTCCGGATCTCTAGTAACAGGTAGAGAGTGAGTGAGACAGAGAGAGAGAGAGAGAGAGAGAGAGAGAGAGAGAGAGAGAGAGAGAGGAGGAATGGAGAAGGAGCGGGAGGGAGAGAACCGACGGACTTTTCGAATTAACTCTCACTTTAGAGCGTAGAGTCGCACATTTATTTCACCTGCGAACCTCGTCAACTCCTGTAAATCTTATAAAGAAATTTTATAATCGACGATAAATTAACAATTAAATATATATATATATATATTGTGTGTGTGTGTGTGTGTGTGTGTGTGTGTGTGTGTGTGTGTGTGTGTGTGTGTGTGTGTGTGTGTGTATCTATAGTAAGGCCGCTCAAAATAATCGCTATATATGATTCACTGGTGTATATGGGAGATTAAGGGTATTTTCACTCAGGTTTCTCGCGCCGCGAAGCACTTGCGTGAAAGAAAGAAAAGCTTTACGATTTTAAGCTTTCCTTGCAACAATTTCCATTTCAAACGGAGAGAGTTTGTGAAGAGCTAATAACTGCGAGAATTTATATTTTTCAGTTTTGCCGTATTAAAGAAGAATATTGCATGGAAATCATTGCAATTGGTCTGTCCAATTAAAGTACGATATATATATATATATATATATATATATATATATATATATATATATATATATATATATAAATGTAAATTAATATAGTACTTATAATACGAATAAATTTTTAGACTTCAAATTATACTTTTAGAGTAATCATATAAAAAGACTTTATTGGTTTTCATTAGTCAAGAAATCAAATTTCTTTTAACTTTCCAGATACTTAATATATTTTATTAAATGTTAAATTTTTTTTATCTTTTTGAAAAATTTAAATCTGAATCAAGATTTGACTAGTAATAATCAATTGTATATTTGTTTAATAAATCAGAAAATTAAAACAAAAGTTATACATCTTGAATCTTGTACAAAATTTAAAACAGAACCAACATTTAATATTCGTTTCTAGACGAATGTTAACGATAATTAATGTTAAAATAAGTCTATTAAATTTTCTGTTGTGTGATTATCCGTGCTTATTTAAATATCTAGACAATTCATGTTAAAATTACTTTATTTCCGATAAATTCGCAATTATTATTTGCATACTTAAAAATTTTCAGAATTGCACGTTTTGGTAGTACAACAGACATAAGTTATTAGTTGTTTCGTTTACCTCCTACGGATGAATTTTTCTCCCAAACTAGTCTGGTTACTTGTATATTTTGTATTTTTTTAGGAAAATCTGTAAACGTTACGCTTTTATTCTCTGTTTGTTTTTTTTTTTTTTTTTTTCATATAGTCGTACCGTTTTTGACGGTGGAGGGAGCAATTTCACGTCTTGTACGGAAAAGTTGCCGTAAGAGTAAATGTATAAACAGGATCAAAATTACAGGTTCTTACGAATACTATTTTCTCTTTCGTTAACTTGGCGATACCATTAATTTTCTTTTTACCATTCGAAAGAATATAATTTCGTTACTTAATGTGTACCTCTGTTTTTGAATTTTGACGGATTTCGCCAAGCGATGGTTCCACCTTAATCCTTAGCTCGACTCTCCGTTTCTTAATTTCGACGTTAACGTCATAATGCTTCTGCTTCGTCGTAATTTTGTTTCCCAATTTTCCTTTTTAACTTAATTGTCCGTTTCTTAATTTTGCCTTGCTCGCGGCATCCATAGATATTGCGAATTCTGATACGTAAGAATTGATCATGTAAAAAGTCGAAGGGGAAAAAGAGAAATAGCTGCAAATTACTATATATGCGTATATATTACATATTCGGGAGATATTCAAAATTACAATACGGATTCTACATAATTCATCGGCAGTACGCGTCAGTCGCACCGACCGGAACACTCGCGCCGCTCGGCGCGACCAAGTCACCGCTACAGGTGCACTGCACAGCTATATATACATGCGTACCCGAGAGACATGAACGCGACGTCGCGCCGTAGCCGCGACTGCCTTCTTTCGGATCGATATTCGTATTCTTTAATTTTTTTTTTTTTTTTTTTTTTTTTTTTTTATCGACCACCGGGACGATTTTTCCCACGTTCGCTCGCGCGCT
The DNA here is from genome assembly GCA_018907035.1 of Sycobia sp. Sy_11. NCBI lineage: Eukaryota > Metazoa > Arthropoda > Insecta > Hymenoptera > Epichrysomallidae > Sycobia > Sycobia sp. Sy_11. Next base: position 82,689 of record JACCIC010000235.1, read on the forward strand.
TTCTCCGTGCTCGTCCAGGCGGCGACGGCGGCGGCAGGCACCCCGGGTATACGAACTGCGCGTGTGCGGTCTAACTATCCCCTCCCCCCCCTACCCGAAGGTAACGTACGCTTGTCAACTTTTGCAGAGGATAGGCATTCGTATGGAAGCGGCGGCACGCGGCAAAGGGGGCAGGGGAAGGGGGACGCGTTATTGAGTATCGAACGCCAGGATCTCTTTCGCGAGCGCGCGCGAAAGTTATAGGCGTTTAATATATATATATATATATATGGCACGTGTTTTAAGAGCTCTCGTTCGCACTTTGGGAAATTTATTGATCCGCGCGCGCAGCGAGGTTTTATTATACAGGCGCTGGCATCCGATCGGGTCGCGCGGCGTGAGAAAAATGAATTTTACGATGGGAGATCTGTCGCCGATTGAAAAATAGTTCCATTTTTTTTTTTTTTTTTTTTTTTTTTTAACAAACTAATATTTTCACTGGTTTTGAAGTCTTATTATAACGATAATCAGACTATCCTCATTTGTAAGCAATCTTGTAGAATCTGAAATGGAAAATTGTTATCACTACGATGAAGGAAATGTTTGGTAAGCAAAGGATAATCTGATTCCTCCTTCCACCAATTTATCTGCCAATATCCATTAAGGTGAGCCCAGTATTTCGAGCTGGCTCCAGATCAGGGATTGAATTGAAATTCTTTTCTTTTTTTTTCTCTTATTTAAGCTTACAGAAACCTTCAGAGAGAGGGTTCTTACAAAATATTTTTTTACATTATTTTACAGATTTTTCAAAAATTTTTCCACATAATTATTTCTTATATTGCAATTAGCCTGTTTATAAATATAGATATTGAGGCGTTATTATTTTAAGTATACTATATATATTGCTTTTAGTACTGATATATCGCATTCAACAAGTGAACGGTTTTATAGTGTACCGTGACGATTATTTACATTTGAACAATTCCGTAATCAAATTGACCCTTTGAGCTTCGTAAAGTGAACAGTTCCATATTACACGGGTAAGATCTTCGTTTTGGTAACGACAGTGACGTTTTGAGTTTTCTAGAATTCCCACTCACGATAGGGTAGCTGTCAAGTGAGAATGACTTGCTAGGCTCTGATCTATAGTAACGATTAATTTTCGCGATAAATGTTTACTACAAACTAGGGCTCATTAGAGTTTGTACTATATATATATATATATATATATATATATATATATATATATATATATATATATTCTAAAGTAAAACTAAAATTAAATTTTATGTACTTTACTCCACACTCCGTTTTTATTATGTTCCCGACAAGATTAATTATCCTGAAAGTTCTTGTTAATATGTCCCGGAAAAATGTTTTATTTTTTCAATTTGTTTTTCACTGTATGTGTGCCCATAAAATTATATTATTTTAGAGACTGTAAGATCAATAAAAATGTTAATTTTGTATCATGATTTATAAAAAAAAATAGCAAATTGATGCAATTCGTATCACTGATAACATTGATTGTTAGGTAAAATCCTCAAAAAGTTTTCCCTTCAGAAAAAAAAATTTATATTATACCAACGAGTTTTGAACCGATCGAAAGTTTTTAATCCTGATCTTTATCTTTCTCCCATTCTGCGCGACATTCAAATAAATACTTTTTTTTATATATACAATCTTTTCTTATATATACAAGTATGTATGCGTTTGATAAATGAATATATACCTATATTGGCATGTGTGGTCGCTGTTAAATCCCCCCCCCCTCCACATACACTTGCATTTATTACACGCTCCCCATCATCGTGTTGTTGTGCAGACGCAACGAAGCGGCGAATCGAAACAATTCAATGTACTTTCGTTATCTTATAAGCGGTTGCAACAAAGCCATTGAAATTTCGCTCTCGGCGTCGGAAAGTATGTATGCTTTAATGAATAATAATTCCCGCATTTATATTTCAATGAGGATCTTATAATTTTACCTCATGTTTCGCACCGGCGCAGATCCATCATACACTTCTCTACAATGTACGATGTATAATAGCTTATATCACTGTTAAATACTTGTAAAACTGAATAGTGGATAAATTTAAAACGAAATAGATTTTTTCATTGCGCTACAAATATATGTTTCATTCAAATAATTTTTCTTACATACTATAATAGATATTTTCTTGATTAAGAATGAAGTAGGTATCATTTGGATTGTATCCGGGAGGCTATCATTTGAAGTTAGGAATTTTGGTTTCAGCGTAACTTTTGAATGTTTACTGCATTGTGCATGCTACTTCAAGATTTAAATGATAATTAATAAGCCAGAATGATTTCCGAAACAATGCTTCTAAATAATTATAAAAATATGAAATTGAAGATATTTTAGTCAGAATCATTCAGAAATATTTAATAACATCAATGGACACTGATTATTTCTATTGTATATTATTAATTTATTTTCAATTTACTTCAATTTCATTTTTATTTTAATAGTATCCTCGACTTCTGTACTTGTACTAATTTAGTCTTATAAATAATAATTAGCATTTCACTCTATTTTAATAATTAAAAACGAAATAAACCTACACTCATACACATGGCAAATTTATCAAATCTATAATTTCAATTTTAATGATTGATAAAAGGTAAATCAAAGATAGATCCTCAATTTGCGAATAATTTTTCCAAATAATGTTTGTTTTAGGTTTTGAATTCAGTTTATAATTTCATTTCTTGACTCGTTTAGTGTTCATTTTTTATTTACACTTTGTTCGGATCGTTGAGCAAAGCAATAACAAGGTCGGATAAAAATTTTATTTATAACAGGATTCTTCGGGATTCTTCCTCTTGTTAGATCAAGTATTCATTCGGTGGAGAACGGCTCATTCATGCGTGCTAGTTGAAGCAATTTTTTTTTTGTATGTCAAGTACAGAGCGAATATCAAACGACGATTTCTCACGACTTCTATATTAGTTTTTGAATTACCTTAGTTCGGAAAATTTAATATTCGAATTAATAATGGATGGATAATTCTTATGGGCACGGGCTGCCATTGCCGTCGCGAAAAGTTTTAAAAATTGCCTTTATCCTTGGGCCGTTTATTTACGGTTCGTGCCTCGCTGCATCAATGTATTAATAAAGCGGTTGAATAATTGAGATAATGAAAGTATACGAGCATAATAATAAGCGGCGCAACTTTTTAACCATCCACTATTAGGATTTATTTGTTTCTTTAGCCGCTGCTCTGCGCACTGATACATTGTTGCGGACGCGCGCTTTCCGCTTCGGATTCACGTGCACTTGTGCACACATTTATATATATATATATATATATATATATATATATATATATATATATATATATATATATAGGAGATCTGTGCTCTCCAGACGCGCGGAGAGTCGGTCAAGTAACTGTACCTCCCGGCCTCTAGACGATATAGCTTTTAGCTCTCGCGCGAGCGGTATAACACTGTGTCAGATTTTCTTCCTGTATATATATATATATATATATATATATATATATATATATGTATATATATATGTATGTATGTATGTATGTATGTATGTATCTATGTATTCTTATACTGTTGTCGCTCATTGACTTCTAATTACCCTTTCGATACTCACATCCATCTTATCATTAATCCGGTGTTCTACATTTCGGACGAGCATTATTTTTCATCACACGCATATACAAATACCTTTTCTTATTATCTGCGAGTAAGACTATAATAAAATGACAATCTCGTGACAATTGATCATAATCATCAAAATTATATCGTTCTAAGTATATGTTTTGTCGATAAATACACTAATTGAAATTAATTGTATTTTAGAAAGTTATACACAAGAAGAGACGAACGAATCGAGGAACAAGAGGGAAATAGAAGGTAAGCTTAAATAGGTGCATTATGAAAATGTCACGCGTGATTATAGTAACACAGTTATTATTACTAGATGCTTATATAGTATTATTAAAGAGCACTCCAACTTCGTGTAAATATTTATTATTGTCATGATCATTTTAACACTTCATGAACTTATTCTTTGATTATGTATTATATTTGCTTTTTTATTTCAAAACTAGTGTAATTATATATTCTTCATGCTTTATCTGCAGAAAATCTATTGTATTATATTATATCATATATACCGCATGCGTGTAATTTAACTTTATGAATATCCCATAATTGTAATGTAAGTTTCATTTTCTCTTTCCATATTTTACGCTTTTCTGAAAATCTTATTTTCGCACATTCATAATTATAAGCAGCCTTGTAAATAAATACAGAGTAGACTCATTTGCTTCCTTTCATCTATAACTTATATTTTGGAACTTAGATAAAAGCTTTATTATTAAATCATATAAAACTTACTTTTCAAAGTTACAAATATTAAAAACGTTTATGCAAAATAAAATTGCACAAGTCATGTAGGTGAAAGAAATTTCATAGACTTTTAAAAATATTTTTTATACCATTTGCTTAGTCGTGGTTCAAAATGATATCAATAAAATTTACAATTAAAATCTCATATACTATGCATTACTTTCATATAATAAATTAATTAATTGCATGTGTGTGCGCATTAAATGAGACCAAATTCTTGCACAAAAATTAAACTTAAATGAAATGATTATTAAAATATCATATAATATTTAACATAAATACTACTTGCATCATATCACTAAAATTATTCATCAAACATTAAAGTAATAGAATAAATAGAAACACTTGGATAGTTTTACGAGTTCTTGATTTTATTTATTGAGAGTAATTTCGGTGCTAAAGTTACTATTAAGGTATAATATATGTTAAATCGAAGAAGTGCATGAAAAGAATTCGTTATCACTCAAATGCTTTGATTAACTATTTGTCTATATTAATAGAATCGTAAGCAAATACTTTAAACTAATTTATACCATACCAAATCTCTCTAAGTTGCAGAAGCTTTTTATGAAATGAATTAAATTAAATTATTAATGAAAGGGATGCTTTGGTGAAAGAAGATTTTAAAGGTGGGGTTTAAGGCACGAGGAAGCTACTAATTTATGAGTCTACTAAGATTGTCTCTCTCTTTTTTTCTGTTTCTGTTACTGCTCCCGTCTGCTCCCCGCCTTCAACTCTTCTCAACAACTGGATGCCGTCTGTCTCCAACGTCCGTTCGCCACTTCGTCTCTCTGACAATCTACGTTTCCAATTAATTTAACGACGGATCACTATCACACTGACGACAAAACGCTACGCATGACAATATCATTTGATTTTGATTAAATTCATTTACTTTCGCGTAAATTTTTTAACATACACATATTAAACTAAAATTCATTAATAAAATTAATTTATAACAATTTCATTATCTTATATTTTTTTAAAAATGTTTGCCGCTAATTAAAATTAAAGGTCTTACAACTGTTCTTTTGGTATCTGCTCGACGCGGTAATTCGATTCCTCCTGTCGGTGTTTTAACAAAAACTGCACGAACATTCGTTTTAGATGGAGCAAGTACAGAGTATGCTACTCAAATTCTGGGTACAACTTTGGACAATGGTCGTCTATACGCTAAAATTTTATCAACGTCAAGTAGAGTATATCACGACAAAGAATCATCGCCAGATCCAGCAAGTCCTTATGTTGTTTACCCTTCGAAAACATTCCAAGATGATTGGCAACCAACATATTCTCTTAGTACTTTACCAATTAAACTTGATAAAGAAGGCAATAACAAAAATTTTCAAAACGTAGAAGATTCTACGACAAAGGATGATTTAAATGACTTAAAGGATAACGATGTTTTTCATAAGCATGACAGTAATGAAATTCATTTTAAGCCTGCTAAGGTCCGAACGGACAATCTTCCCACGTACACTGTTAAACAAGATTATGTTGCAAAATCAGTAGACACGATTCTTGACGATGATCTACCGAAGAATTATCGACCAAGACTCCCAAAAATTTTTCGACAACAACCAAAAGTTTCACCGAAAAAACAAGATGTTAAACCATTGGCTACTGTTACATATCATGGTTTCGCAGATTTTGTCACTACTGTTGGTGATACTGTAATTGTTTTTTCACCAAGCACAGCACCTGCTCCAATAGCACGTCCAGCAACAACGATTAAGGGAGACGCAACTCTTCGACCAGATGATGGTATTGCTGTTTTGAAAATTAGACCTACGAATGTTATATCTGATCAAAAAAAAACAGAAACACCTCAAAATAGAGGTTCTGATTTATATCATGGTCACACAAATAAAAATATTAATTCAATTGAGAATAAAAAGGTTATAGATCTACAACCTAGTACAACAGCTCAACCAGAAGCTGATTCGGATCAATTATCTACTCCTGCACTTCTTTTACCAAATAAAAAAACTGGTATACAAAATCCTACTGGTTTACTGAAAGTAATAGACTCTACAGCGACTGTGAAAGGTACAACAACACATTATATGAGTTCGATTTACGGTACTTATATTGGAACCAATTATGCTCAAATTATACACACGTCTTCCAATGTTTACTTCTATCCAGAAGATTCAACTAAAGGATATAATTTGAATGACAATGATGAGACTTACGATTCAACCTCAAAGGAAACATTATCTGAATCGAATACTACATTGCCCCCGGATACCACTGATTCTATTTTAACTACAATTAAAGATGTGTTGACTACAGAAGCTGCTACTGAAAATGAGCTTGGAAATGACATCATACCGCGAAATCAAGGACGAAGTATACAAGGATCCTCAAAAAAAAATCAATTGTTCATGCCTAAGGGTCATAAGCACAATAATGTAGGCAATAAAGTATCGTTGGCCACAAGACTTTTACCATCAACTATTTATAAAACATTTACTTATTTTACGACATTTTTCAGTCCGAGTAATGGCCAAACAAGTACATCAGTTAAATCTAGAGAGGTAATTAATTCAGAAGTAACATTTCTAACAGAGTTAGTTTTACCAAGTAGTACCGAATTTTCAAGAACACCTTTTACGAAATCTGTAAATCCTACTAATAAAGTAGAAGTCTCATCAAATATGGACTCAGTTGAAAACACCAACCCTCCAGAAAAACAAGAAATTGAAGAAATACAATTAATTTTTAAAACAATATTTACAACCTTCACATATCTGACTACTTTTTATGATGACTTAACTACAAGTGTATCAAGCCGTAAAGTTACGGCAACGAATGTTATTACTCAAACAATAGATCCTATTAATACTTTAATAGATGTCGACAAACTTGTCGATAAAGAAATACCTACTACAATCGTCCCCACAAAAGTAGCTGATCTTGGTTTTACAAATCATGCAACTAAAGTTATGGAAACAGAAATTGTAAAAAACACTGAAGTTACTACTGAAGACATTCCTGAAAATATTTTGTCAACTTTTCCTGATGAAATCACAACAACTGAGGAACCAACAACTATAGAAATGGAACCTGAAGTTGATAAAGAAAAAGATGATATTTTAATGACACTTGAGCCAAGTCCTATTTTAACGGAAACTACTGAATTATTAACCACACAGTTGAAAACGTATTTTACAACCTACACGTATTTTACAACAATATTCGTTGATGATGAAACTGAAATTGAAACACGAACTGAAGTATTTAGTAATGTTGCAACTGATACCATAAAGGCCACAAAAACACTTCTACCGTTAGAAATTACTAGCGCTGCAACTCCAAAGCAACAACCACCACCTGAAATATTAGCTTACTTAGAAGCTTTAAAAAAACAAAAATCTTCAGAAGAAGCTAGATTATTGGCTGAGAAGGCTAAGGAGCAAAGTTATACGACCACAGAAGAGGGAACTGACATGACAACTGAAGATTCAGATTCGTATATAGGTACAACTGATGAAACAACATCTATGGATGATTTACTAACTACTGAAAAATTTATCAACGATGGTGAAGTTTTGGGATCCATGAAAACTGATGTAGTTTTCAGTTCTAGTTCCGGTGGAACTACTTTAGTCGATGTTGCAGATAAAAGAATAAGCCTACCAGAGGATCAAGAATTATCTGAGACGAATCATCATGATGTAGAGCCCGCGCCAACACTTTTACTTCAAACTTCTTACACGACTTATACTTATTTCACTACTATGTATAATGGAGATGCAACTGATGTCGTGAGCCGACTAAAAACAGTTACAAATGTTGTTACAGAAACTATTAGACCAACGGTCGTTATGCAACCAGAAATGAAAACGCTTCAACCTTTAACATATTTTACGACATTCACTTATTGGACTACATTTATAAAAGGTGACGTAACTGATACAACTAGTCGTGAAGAAACAGTGAGTAATGTTGTTACTCCTGGCGTTGCAGATTCGTCATCAGTACAATTAGATGTTATTAAAACTTATAGACCATTTGTTGTCGCAACCCCAGTTCATAGCACCCCTGAATTAAGAGAATCGAAAGTTACTTCTGACAATGAAGTAGCTAGCTCTCCAAAGGTTATATTAAAAGAGATTCCAACAGTTAAAATAAACGATTTAAGTTCGACTATTTCGCCAGAGCCAATGACACTTTATACCACATACACTTATTTTACTACTTCCTATATAGGAAACTCTACCATATTAAAGAGTCGATTAGAAACTGTAACAAGTGTCTCATTTCCAGATGACATATCACTTAAAGCTACTCCACGTGCAATTGGTGGAGGTACTCCTTCATTACAATTATTAAATACAGAAGAAAAAACTATACAGCCAAGTAAGATTAATGATACACCAAAAACTGGTTTACTATCTACTATAAGACTAAGTAAAATTCATGATGATACAACAACACATTTTATGACAGATATTTATGGCACATACGTAGATGGTCTTTATGCTCAAGTTGTAGAAACGTCAACAAAAATTGAATTACCTACACCGGTGTATTCATCGTCAATTGTACCCGTATTACCAACGGGAGTCTTATCGGTAAATATCGGCAGTATTATAGATGCTGATGAAATTTCTACTGTATATTATACAACTAAACAAATTGGAACATCTATTAATGACCTTTATGCTAAAATTATTGAAAGTTCTTCTTCAACAAAAATTAATGAAGAAAAATTAGCAACAAAGTTACCAGTTCACGGTCATCGAACTGGATTAGTTAGGTTAATTAAAGGTACTATTGAAGCTAATGATACGACAACCTATTACCAATCAAAAGTTATTGGTACAAGTATAGATGGACGTTATGCTCAAATAATCGAAAGTACGTCAAGTTATTTATTTGCAAAACCCACATCAAGATTAGATATTGCTGCAACATCGACGTTACCTCCGAATCATGCTACTGCTTTTCCAGAAATCTCACCTTCCCCAGCCGTTATACAGTCATCTATAGGAGAAGACCACACAGAAGATATTCTAAATAATGATTCCGAACAAGACGAAAATGAAAACGAAGATGAAGGAGACGATCCAAAATCCAAAAAGAAATCTCGCTTAACATTTTCATCCAGAAAAAGGACTTCTAGTGCTCCTCCAATAAGACCTTTTGCTTCTAGAAGTAGACCTACCTTCAATCCTAAAAGAAAACCACAAGGTGCGACAACTATAACAAGAAGTGATATAACACCTACAATAACCGCTACTTTGGCAGGGAAAGGCAGTCGCTTTGCTTCCTCGAGAGGTCGATCTACACCTTCAGTAGGTTCAAGTGTAATAAATACATCTAGTTCTCGACGATTTTCGGCTAGAAGAAGTTCTTTACCTTCTGCAACCGCGCCATCTACAAATTATCCATCTGGTAGTTCAAGAATTCGTGGATCAGTTAGAGCCACATCATCATCTATTTATCCTGGAAGCCGACGAGGCTCTTCTTCAATAAGAGGATCGTCAATACGACCGTCATCTCGAGGAAGTTCATCAATTTTATCTATATCATCTACAAGATATAGACCTGGAATTCGCCCTTCTTCCACTATTTCAAAAGCTTTATCAACAGTGAAACATGATGATCAGGAAGATAACGCCAATGAATTTGCTACAGCTACTATAGTAACGGAAGACACGCCTATAACGCAATCAGACAATGAAGGTGACACAATTCTACCAACAGTACAAACAACAACAGAATCATCCAAAAGATCGAATAATCCTCTTTTAAAATTTAGAAGGCCAGCTGCATTTGGCAGTGGAGTTAGATCAACTACGCCAAGATCAACGACAACAACAACACCTCGACGAACGGCTAATACAACAAAACAAAATACAAATAGCCGTGTTATAAATAACAGAACAAGGCCTACAGTGCCGGCGTTTAATAATCGGCCACGTCAGTCTTCTAGTCTTTTTCCTCCTAGAGGTCTTTTTGGAAAAAAACCAGAAACAACAGAAGCGCCTGTAGAGAATAAAAATGAAAATTCAGAAGAAGTTGAAGAAAATTTTGAAGACGATCCAGTTGAAGAAATAACAGATAATGATTATGAGGGATCTGAGCAAAAAGAGATTGCTCCATTGTCAAATCAAAAAAACAATTCAACGAATATAAAATCAGTACCTCAAATTAGACCGTTTTCTAGAATTAATAGAGGTAGACGAGTTCGTCGGCAAATAAGTCAAACACGTCAAATGAATTCTCGCTTTCGAAGACCTACTATACAAACTACCGCAATAGAAGAAAGATCAGATAGTGATATTGATTTTAGTAAAGAAGAGAATCCCAAAACTATAAATAATAATTCAAGATATGGTAGCCGTGGTAGATCATTATCTATTAATTCTCGAGTGAGTCCTAATATAAGCAAAGATGATAAATCCTCTGAAGAATACGTCGATGTATTAAGTACGCCATCAACAAGACCAAGATCTAAATCTAATGCTAATAGAAGTTCTCTACGCATTAAACCTTCAAACGTAAATAATTCTAATCGACAATTTACTTTACGAGAGAAAGAAACTTCATCAACAGGAAAGTCAACTTACAAAAGACCTACATCATCATCAAGAACATCTAATCTTAGAACGAGAAACAGTTCTAGACCAAGATCTAATCCTGGTAGATATCAAGATACTTCAAACTCCCGTCGTAGTTCATCTAGACCGTCTTCTCGAAATGGATCTAGATCAACTAATAGAAGAGTTGTTCCTTCCCGGAGTCGATTAAATTCTCACGAAGATAATCGTGATTTAAATGATTTTGATGGTACCATAACTATAACTCATTATGTACCTACAGAAGTTACTATACCAGTTGTTAATAATGGTATTACTGAAAAACGAAATATTATTACTGCTCAACCCAGTACAGAAATAATTGGACCTGATCGTTATAGTACAATTGCGAATAGCGATGGTGGAGATCTTGTCGTATTGGCAAGTGAAATGACTGGAACTAATTTTCAAGGACAATTAGAAATAACTCGATTTGTCATTCATGAAACTCCAACCACGAAAGTTTCTCATATGTTAACATCTTCAGGCGGGCGAAGATTTTCGCAACCTGTAGTGGTCCCATCTACAGTCTATTCCATTGAAAATGTGGTGTCTACAGTTCGACCTTCCTTGCCAGATAATGCGCCCTTGGCTAACATATTATTATCACAGTTATTATTGGGTCAACTTGGACAGCCAAATCCATTATCACCGGGAATATTAGCTCCTGCTGCTACCCCATCAACACGGTATGATACTCGCGCAACGACATATATAACAACTATTACAAAGCATCAAAGTACAGTTATTCCTTTAACTTTTCGTGGTAAAGAAATTTTAACAACTTTGGTTGATTCTTCAACTAATGTTGTCACTGCTACAGAACTAATCACCGATACAGTTGTTGTAACACCTACCATTGCTTTACCAGCGGCTAACCTTAATTCACTCCTCCTCCTTCTCCAGCAACCACAAACTCCACAACAGACAAATCCTTTATTGGATCCATTGTTTGCGGTCGCACCATTATTAACACAAAGCAATACATTGCCTGGAGAAGTTGAAAGAAGAAATCAGCCCGTAGACTTTGATTATAAACCAGAGAGCTACGAGGATTTATCAGAAGAAGATATAGAAAAGCCACTTAAAGTGAAAGGAAAATCTAATGCATCAAAAACACAAGAAAAGGCAGCCTCTGAATCAAGCGTTATAACTTTATACGTATCAGGTAGAAGGCCTGGTGAATTTAGCACAGTCCTAAGCACAGTTAAAGTTGGTGATGAAACTTCAAGTACAAAAATTAAACGAGAGATAAGCAAAGTGACTATCACTGCATCTCCATCTCCATCATTCCAAATAGCTTCAGAATCTGTTGCACATATTCTGACAGGAAGCGAAGAGCCAATCGATGCACATGCACCTACTCAGAGTCTTGAGAGCGTAGTGGGCGATGTCGGACGGCACATTTCCACGTCCATTTACACCTAACCAAGCCCAAAGTCCACCGCTCTCCCTTAAAGCCAACTCTATTATATAGTCTTTGTAGATTTATAACTGATTAACTATTAAATACCCGAATATGATGACTTTGGACGACATAAATATAAGAGTTTAACATAAATACTTAATGATTAGTAAGTAACTTAAAAGTATTTCAAGTTAAATATTATTATTATGCCCATTGTGAATTTATTAATATAATATTTTACTTAAGACTTTATTATTTTTTATTTACGATAACAGTTATTTAAGATTTATATTAAGAATAGCTTTAATATATTTTTATTTTATCGACCAAGTCTTAGAATTTCGGGTGCTAGTCTTAACCAACATCCTTTTTAACAAGGTTCTCTTCAATTAATTATATAAAATAAGTAATAATTTGTATTTGAATGTTTATTTTATCTCTTTTGATGCAAATATAACAAAACTTCCTTCCACAAATTATTTCCTGTATATTCCAACTAACATGTCTATGGAAAGAGCCACATGTGCGCCCACTTGCTGATCGTGTCCTCAAAATAAGTTATATGACAAAGGTGCATTTGAATTGTAACTTGAGAAGCGTTAAATATATATAGCAAAAAAGAGAAACAAGAAAATGGCCTTTCAGGTGACTATGAAGATTCAAATGGTGCATCTATTATTGAAAAAAATCTTCAAGATTTCGGTAAAAGAATGCCAGAATTTAGTGCAGAAAAAGGGAGGCCCATGGAAGACGAAAATGAAGAAGAAGAAGAAGAAGATGTTGAGGAGTACAAACCTAAAAAAAGAATTCGTATTCGTGTACCCATTACCAGAAGTCGAAATATTAAAGAACATGATATAACAGTTGTAAGACGTCGACCACTGGTACCTTATACGCGTATATCATCTTTTCCAACAGTCGAAACATTTCCTTCTTCAATTTCACGAAAAATTGTAACTCGAACAAGGATTCGAAATACTAATACAATTGACATTGGTAATAATTTGGGTGAAGATATATATAGTGATTTTGCAACAAAAAATGATCAACACAGAATTACTGTTACCCGTCGAAGGAAAATACAACCGGCAACAATGCTCAGTTCTTCTCGTGGTAACAGAGTTACCCGTAAAAGATTAGTTACTGTTAGACCCGTTCTTCAACCGACTCCAACTTTAGCTATTATAACCACTGGATTTTATACAATTCCGTCAGTTGAAAAAAATGAGCAGACTGCTGAAATTCAAGATAGTATTGAACCAACCTCAGATTTATATACACCAGATTTGTATACATCGTCCTACATTGACAATATCCCAATTCCACCATTGGAAACAGAAAAATTAGAAACTAATTTTGATGAACCAGAACCAGTAGATGACCCAGTTATTATCACCGATAATTTCTTTTTACCAGGTATTTCGGAAGAGAGTACTACAAGTGGTATTAAAAATAATGACGATCATGAAATTGAACTTGAATTAAAAGATGTTACAGATATAACAACTACAGATAGCAAAGAATTAGAAAATATTACTAGTATACCTATAGAACAAGAAATTACTACAGAAATAGAAATTGATACATCTACAGTGAATACAGATGATGTTATTGATACAACTATGAATTCTATGAATGATGATGAATCTACAACTTTGCTAGAAAATTTAGATTTTACAACTGACTCAAATATGGAATCTAAAGATATCGTTTTAAACAGTACTAAAAATATAAATAAAACGAATGAATATGATAAATTGAAACCAATTTCAAATTTCTCTGTGCTTTCAAATTCAAGTTACAAAATGATAAATACAGTTTCTCTAGAAGATAATAAGCAAGTTAAACCGATAGTGTCAAACACTGAAATGACTACTCCTATTCTTCAACATTATACGGTTCAAGCTAAAGAGATACTTTCAAATTCGATTGATAAAATTATTCATAGTCAAATATCAAAAACCAGTGAAATCCCATCAGTTGTACCACTAAAGACAGAAATATATACTACGGAATTAAGTGGAAACGATACAAAAGTAACAACAGATTCTAATTTGCAAGAAAATACTCCCATATCTCTCTTAACACCAGAAGATATTGAAGCTGGTTTAACAGATGATCTTTACTTATCCTTATCTCGTCCAGATTTTCCCCAAATAGTACCATCAAAAGTTGATTTAGATGAAACAACATTTTCATCGTTAGATCTTAGTCAAGCAACTCCGGAACTTGAAACTAGTATTTACTATTCTGAAACTGTAGTAGCTTCTACTCGATTAAGAACATATACTTACGTCGTAACAAAATTGAACGGAAAAGAAACAGAAGTAACATCATCGACATCAGTAAGACCAAGAGTTACGTCTTTGACACTGACAGTCCCTGTGACAGTGACAGTAACGCCGACTATGGTTTTGCGGCCAATTGTTCTTAATTCTGCATTAGGTAAGTATCTCTCCGACCTAATAATAAAACTTTTCAACTCTATTTAAATATATTTTCGATCCCCATAATTGGCTTTTGGTTTCTATTATGTAGAATATTTATTCAAAACTTTTGTAAAATTGTAAAAATATCTATCATTATGTAACCTGTAAATATACTATACGTTCTATTCTAATGTATATATCTGTTTTACAAAAAGCGTTCTAACTGGAATTTTCTTTATTTATTCGAAATATCTTAAAACTGCTAATACAATATTGGTTTTCAGATAATTAATATCTTTCTCGCTGATAATTAGTAATTTTGTTATACTTACAAAGTAATATTATATTTTTGTTCTTATATGTATATAAATTAAATTTATATAAATATATATATATATATATATATATATATATATATATATATTTATTTACTTACTTTAACTGAATTGGTTTTATAAAAAAAAACTGGAAACTAAGATTTTTATTCTGAATGAAGCAATAATTAAAGTCAATAACCATATATATTAAATTATTTTTCAACAGTTTTCGAAATATCAAATTGAGAATTAAAGTCTCAAAGCAAATTATTTCATGAGCTTAATATTTTGTATTGTTAAAAATATATGAATTACCAAATGAAGCAAGTTTTATAAATTGATAGACCAAAAAATAATTGGAGAATAATTAATTAATGACATTTTTAAATAAACTCGTATTACTTATATACTGAAAATTGTACACTTATTTGTTGAATAAATTAGACAATTTAAAACGTAAAGATGAAATAGAAGATGCTGGAAGAAGATTTAATCTTGCAACAAGGGTAATGTCTAATGGTGTTGAAGTTATTGTTGCTGGTACCACACCCGCCTACCGGTGGGAAAATTCCAACCCTCAACCAACATTAACACTTTCAGAAGCAGTTGTAATGCTTTTACCACAAGACAAACCAAATGAATTTGTTACAAAGACTTGTATGACCACCTTCACTTATCTTAATACTATAACTCGCGATGGAATAACAATTGTGTCTACTGATCAACAGGTAGTGCTATGTTAAAGAATTGAAACGGTTATCACGAGTTGCTTTTAAAAATTTCATTTTAAAGTAGTTTATGATTGTTCTTTTTTACTTCTATTAATTTAATTGATTGATTAAGTTGAAATAATTAAAATAAAATAAGTACAATGAATTTTTTTATATCAACTCTAGATCATTATACATACAAATTTATTATACATGAATTCAAATAAACATGTACGGTTATAATCTGATGTTAAGCTTGTAGGATATTTAAATTTGCAATTTTTCTTTTACACTTTAAATTTTAAATCATTGTAAAAAAAAACTTATATAATAAAATTTTTCTGATAGGTTATTGCAAATACAGCTACTGAAGAAAGGCATAGAAAGCCAGCTTCTGAAGCTGCATCTGTTACACTGGAAGCATCTCCAACATTACAAACAGAAATTTTTAAAACAACATATACATATTTAACATTAAATACCGATCATCCAAATGCAAAAAATGCTTTAGGAAGTAGTACAAGGGTAATCTCAAATACAGTTACTGCTCCTCAAGATTACTTAGATATGATTCTTGAACCTTCTGAAACTCAAAAACCCGAAACAAATACTTATCTTAGTACAAGACTTCTTGAGAAAACTTATTTAGCGGATGGTAAAACTAAAATTGAAATGACAAACGATGTCATCACACAGGTAATAAAATGATTTCAAATATATGTAATAATGTATTTAATAGTGAAACTTATAAATAATTTTTCTCCCAGTTAATAATAACAGAATCTGCATTACCACCTCGATCATCAAGTATAGACAGCACTCCATCATTATCTGACGACTCTAATATTCTTAAAACAGGTATAAATATAATATATCATATTCTTGATGTGTACTATAATTTCTGTAAGATAGAAATATTCTATCGATGAAATGAAATATTACATCTTTTAAATTAAATATTACAACAGATACAAATGAAAAATCTTCGATAAAAGTTTCGCCTATTAAATCTCCAACGCCAGATAGTACTGCTCCAGAACCTATTCAAATCTTCGCAACTAAAACCTATTTAACTACATTTACCTACTTTACGACACTTCTTCAGGTAATAAATTATCTTATTTTATTAATTATATTTAAATATATAATTTAATGTCATCTCAAATTCATCTTTTTAATTTTTTAATTGAAGGCGGGAAATGATGGAGAAACTTCAACTATCGTATCGTCACGCATGCACACTGTAGAAAATATCGTTACAGAATCTATTGCTCCAAGTTTATTAGATCCTGGATACATGAATGAATTGCTTACTACTTCTTTGCATTCGGATACATTAAAAAATATTGTTACAGGATCAACAATCATATTCTTTGATGACGAAGAACAAATAACTCCAACAAGTTCATTTCAGACTCCTGCATCAACCATTGCGGATAATATAAAAAATCCTGAAAATACATCTACTTTAGAAATTGCAGATTCGATAGGATCCGAAACAAATGATATTACTTCGCGACCAATTGAACATGATAATAATTATAATGAGGTAAATAATATATATATATATATATAAATATTTCAAATATTGTTCAGTTATTAAATATTAAGAAATTCTTAATATTAGGAAGAGACAGTCGATGATATTACAAGCCTTCCTCCACATAAAAAACCTTCGCAAGTTAGTAATTTGTTAAGCTTAGGATCATTAGGCATTAATAGTCTGTCAGCTCTAGGACCAGTTATTACAGCAATGGCAGGTTTACTTCAAGGTAAAAGTTCAGCAACGCGTAGAAATGATACAGAAATAACAACCGAAGCATCGGTAACTACAACACAAAGATCTCCTATTTACATTCCTGTTGGCGAATTTGCTGATGGTGACATTGAAACTGCTGAAAGTCAAAACATCGGTAAGTAAAGAAAACTTAATGTTAATTAATACATATATTATCTTTTCCTGTTATATTATACTACCCCATTAAATACATTAATATATAGATTATAAAAATTGCAAAAACGAATTTTTCCCCAAAGAGAAAGTCTCAAAATTTGGATTTATGATCATACGAATTAATTTTTAACTCGATGGAAGAGGAAAAACACTCTGTTTGAAAATTTAGTTTAAAAGGAAGCAATTTCAAAATTACATTGTAATTTAATAAACAATGTAATTTCACAATATTTCTAATTCATTTAGATGTAGGAATATTATAGGTACAGAAAATATTTTTTTAAATAATAAATAATAATATAAGTAATTATATTAATGTTGTTTGTTATAAGAAAAATATTTTAAAATTCATATAGCCACAGGAAAAAATATTACAATTAATATAAATTACTAAGAAAAAATATTATTAATACAATTATTTTATAAAAAAATTTAAATAACATTTTCTAGATCCATAATGTGCCCTGTTATAAAAAGTCAAAATTCAAATAATTTTTGGAGATAACAAGATGTTATTTCAGTCATTTTGATTTGAAAAGGGCTTTTTATTGGAATATATTCCAATAAAACTTATATATAATATGGAATATAAACCAATAAAACTCCAGAAAACTTAAGATCAAATTAATTTTATTTTTATCAAAAGTTGTTTGAAATATACTGTATAAAATTATTATTTATAGCACTACATTTAGCAAATAATAATCATCTTTCCGAAACAAGACATAAAGTTACTGCAAGCTTAGTGGATGGAATACCAATATCACCAGGAGAAATAATAACAGCTAATAGTGATGTGATAATCGGTAAGCCTGCCAAGTTGGGACCCAGGCCACCACAAACTTATTTAAACGATGGTAATATAGGCATGAAACCTCCACCAAAATCAGTACCGAATATTCCTGTACATCCTGTTTTGGAAATAATTCAAAATGAGCCTTCAAAAAAAACAATTAAAATTCAGAAAGGATCTCAACAATTAGAAATTCTTCCTGCTCATCAAATATATGAAGAACATATAAAAGTTCCTGTTCAATTAAATCATGGAACAAAATCGACTAAACCTCAAAGTTTATATTCAACTATTCCAAATATTCCACCTAAAAGAATTAGCTCAAAACAAGATATTTTAGAGAATGATCCTCTTTTAATACCTCCATTATTAATACCCAACGTTAATATTGATTTGAAAAGTCATAATTCTGAAAAAGGAATACCATTTTGGAGTCAGAAGGATCCAGTTTCTACATCAAATATTGTAAACGAAGAGAGACATCATCCCAATTTTGCTCAAAAAAATGTATATCACATAGAAAATAATAGACATAATAGTGGATTAAATTTAAAACTGCCTGCATCACAACCAATCATACATCAAGTGCCTCATGTTATAGATAGATCTACAGGTCAGCCACTTTTAGTCAATATACAACCAAGTCAAGTAGCAAATGTTGTTATTCCACAAGCAGGAACTCAAGCTTTAATATTTGGAGATACCAATGAACCACATATTACGGGTCAATACTTTGATGATCCTTCACCTTACCCAGAGCCAGAAGTTGGACCAGGATTCATAGGAATGGATAAGGTATTTATAAATTATTTTAATCAATAAATTAATTTATAATGCAGATAATAGTAAATATTTGACAATTTATTTGTCTTTAAAATTATTAATTTTAGATTGCAAATCATCCGCATTTTTCAAAAAACTATAATCCTGCCGATTATATGACTCCACCTTCACCATCTGTAAATTTCAAAATTTCTCCAAATTCTAATACTGGCAATCAATTTCAGAATATGCCATTTTTCCAAGAGCATCATTTCAATGAGCATACTAATATAATATCGAAGCCCGAAAAAATACCAATTATACGGCATGATTCTTCAAGTTTATCTAATGGGCAAGGCCATGTTCACTCTGAAATTCTTGTACATCATGGATCAGAAAGAGAACATATAAGGCATCAAACTCGTCTTACAACTCCTACTCATAACTATCATAACTTACAGGTTCCTCCAAGAAGAGAACATGCAAAAATTCATGTCTCACAAGAGAAAACTCCGCCTAGAAGAACAGAAGTTTCTCTTCTAACAGAAAATGCCTTTTATGAATCTGTTAATCCTTCATCGTTAAATATAAATTGGAAAAATGAGAAAAAACCAGCTCAATCACATTGGCCGGGTTCTACAAACAGGCCTCGTATTCCCACCAGAATAACTGGATTACCTAATAATAGACCTACAGTACTTGAACGTCCAGCAGGTCCAGTCGGGAAACCTCAATTAAGCCATACGCAAAGATTACCATCCACTAATTACTATCAAAATGAATTTAATAATTATAATCAGCGTACATCGACAGCAGTTCCTATTAAAGATGTAAAACATGATGGATATTTAACTGGAATTCATAATCAGGTATGATTTACTTAAAAGACACAATTATGTGATAAATTTTATTGTTAATACAGGTAATATTATATATGTATGATTTTTTCAGATGGATTCTAAAGTTAAAGTATCTTATTATCAAGGAAATTATGGAAACTTACAAGAGAATAGAAATATTTCCTATCAAAATCAAGCAAGTTATAATGATCAAAATCATCAAATTAATACCGAAGTTATTATAAAAAATCCTGCTTTTGAAAAAGAAAGTAATGATAATGTTAAAGATAACGAAAAAATATTGGATTCTGATGTTGATGCATCAGAAAATATTAAAGTGACATCAGAACCTCAAGAAAATCAATCTGATGAAGATGCACTGAATGAAACTCCACAAGACAGATTCGAGTCAATTATCAAAATCAACTATGATACCTACCATATTAACAATTCTAATAGCCCTAATTCTGCAAAAATTAATAAACCATTAAAGAATATGACTCTTGTAAATAATGAGGATATAAATGAAAGTGGAGATATCATTTTTGGAAATGAAAAGAAACATAATCTTTATATTTCTTCGGCACCGACTAAAAACAGAGAAAATTTGAGCAATAATCATAATACGTACATAGATATCAAGAATGATCATTCTAAAAAAATTCCTACACTTTCTCATGAAATAATAGATCTCAAACCACCCGCTATTATTCCTACATTTGCATTGAATGGTCATAGTAGACCATATTCCAAAACTTATCTTTCTGTATCAAATACTGATAATAAACCGGAATTAATAGTCGACTCTTCAAATCAAAATTACAAAATTCTTCAAGGTCATATGCGGCCGGGTGTGGGACAAGTACTTCATACCTCAAATGAATTACAAAATGCAATGGAAATTTATACAAATAAATCGCATTTACATTCACATTCAGGAAAGGTCAAAACTAACAATGCAATAGGAATACACTCTGATCATCCACAAATTATTACAAAGCCGAAGCCTCCAGTACCAAGGCCTGTGGTTATATCTAGTGGTAAAATTCGCAAAAATAATAATCACGTAAGGCCTCATATACAATTTTCATTACCTATAGACTCAACAGGTAAAGAAAATGAAAGTAAAACTCAAACTGAAAGGCCGCCAAATGTAAATACCAATATTGTTAAGCAAAAGCCGAAAGAAGAATCTCTTGATACAGCTTTTCAAACAAATTTTGCAAGCAGTGACTTTACCGATAACGGGGATAATGAGAAAAAAATTGGAAGCAGTATACCTCATACAGACTTACAAAAATCAACAACACCGAAAGAAAAATTACTTTCTGAAGATATGGAACCACCAAGTATTAGCTCCAACAAGAAAGTAAAAAATATTATCAAAAGTCAAGGTATAGACGAAGAATTACGACCACCACCATCACCTACAGACGTACTTGGGCTTTCACCACCTCCAATAGAGATAACAACAACGTCAAGACCTGTTGAAAATAAATTGAATTACTCTAAAGTAAATTCCCATGTACCGGGTTTAAAACCACCCCCGTTATACATTCCGTTGAAAGAATCGACTATAACACCTTCGTTACCAAGTCAGAGTATGATACCGCCGAATGTGAAATCTTCAGCTGCACGACCATACTTAGTCGACATTCTTTCACAAGTACAAAATAATTTTAATCTTTAAAAAATTATATTAATAATCTTCTAAATTAATAATGATGTTTTTTTAATAGGATATGGTTCCACCTCCCATCAGTAAAAAGACTGAACGACCTCTGGAACATGCAACTGTCCGTCCAGGCGTTGCAGTATCGGGTTCTATTCAAATAACTACAGCAGTCGCAACGTCTCATATTCCTGTAATGCAAGATATCGAATCAAAAATACCTATTGTTCATGGAACTGTAGATTTACCGGTTGTAATAGATGTACCAGATTTTCTAAAGCCTATTAATACAAAGAAAGCTGATCATATGAGTGTTTATACAATTCGACCATTCGAAAATAAACAAAGGTGAGTAATTAAAAATCAATATTTTACTTATTAAATGAACAGTTGGTTATTGTGAAGATACAAAGAGTTACTGCGTCCAGTTTGGACAAAAACTATCATTGTTAGTTTGATCAAAATCTTTAAATTTTTAGTTGGATCAAAATCTAATTTCGTTATTTTAAGAGAGAGACTTTAAAAATGTAACAATTTAGATATAAATTTAATTAACTAAAAATGTTTTTCTAATATTTAAGTATTGCCATAGTGAACGTCTCAGTAAGGTAAGGTTTGACCATTTCTTCTAGAAAAAAACACAGCAAGCAGATCGCGTTTAATATAATGTTTATAAATTCATTAAAATATATTATAACAATTGTGTATTTTCTGTCTTTTTTAATAACGAATTGTCAATTGTGAATTTCTTCACGTACTTATTCTTGTCTTATTATTCTTCTTTAAACAGTCAGAGTTTTAGTGTAAGTAATTACACTGATAAAAAGTAACTGGAGTAATTAAATATTTTTCACTATTTTCAGGAACACTATAAGGCCAACATTGTCGTCCACAAGTTCATTAAGTCCTACAACGATTCGACAACCACAAATAAATAATGAGCCGCAAAATCCCGACAATTATCACGTGTATTCTCCAACTAGATTATCACCATCACAAATGGCTAAAAAACCAAGTAAATTACCTGAAATTTCTATAGTTTTGGAGCCAAGTAATGACATTCACACGCCATTCACTAAGACTGAACCTACAGAATCCTTAAGTTCCAGTAATCGTTATAATAAGAAAACGAAACAACAGTCTACTAATATAGAAACTGCAACAAAGACATTTGATATTGAAAATTCACAATATACTAAAAGTTCCAGTAAAAGTACTCCTAGCTTGGAGATCAATAACACTAACTTGAAGATCAAAGAGTCGGCATCAAAAATGATGGAGATCATCGGTACAGTTGTTCACGAGTTTATTCAAAATTCAACTAATGAGGAACACAATCAAAAACCAGAAGAGGTAATATTTTTTGCTCGTATATTTATTCATTATCATTTCATTGCAAAAGTAAAATATACAAATGTTAATTGAATTACGCAGGTCACGCGTTTTGAAACATTGACAGTAACTAGAACAGAAACATCTGTATTGGGCTCACCCCCCACTACGAGAACTTTATTAATTACACGTATTTTGACATCAACAAGAGTTGAAACGGTAACAGAAACTTTATTGCGTCCAACGAGTGTCATTTCTACGATTACTTCGACAATACTTCAGTCGGCGACACATTTACCAACTTTCGATCATGGAAACGATAACGAATCAATATTTGTCGTCATGAGTGATCAGAAACCACCTGCCGCAGGAGCAGAAGAGGTATAAATATTTTATAAACTATTTATTTCAAATATTTAAATTGTCAATATTAGCTTATAATAATAAATAACTAAATTCAATTCTTTCTGCATAAATTGGTAATATTTAAATATAAGTATTTGATATATTTTCACAATAACACAATTATATTGATATTTGAAAATTGTTAGATAATATTAGAACGTTATAAGAAAAGTTAAAAATAAAAAATTCGTTGCAAAATGAATAATAAAAATAATAAAAAGGAATAATAAGAATATTAATAATAAAATTATATTACATTAGCTAGAAGATAAATTGCATGGTCAATTTTATACATTATACATTGTATTATTAAGGTTGAAGCAGAATATGGCGAGGAAGATATCTCGAGAGACGAGCAGGACATAAGTGGGAACGAAATTCATCGTGTATTATCCGGTGGCGTACTGGGAGTGCCATCAGTCCCAATTCGACCCCCAAAAGTGCAATGTGTGCCCGAATGCAAAGCCTTCAAATCGGAAGTATGCGCCGAATCTAGAGGTGAAATGCGATGCGTCTGCAGGCCTGGATTCGCAAGAATGTTCCCCGATCGTCCCTGCAAACGTAATGCTATTTCCAAACTTTCTAGTCCTTTGTTTTACAAGCCATATAAAATATAATATAATGTTTTAATGCCATATAAAATATAATACGTATCGATACGATATATATTGTTTCAGCAACATATACATTTACAATTGGAGTTGCCTTAGACAGATTTGGTCGCGATCGATTTGTATATCATTCGGGAATGAATGATACAAACTCGATTGTATTCAGACAGTACGCTCATCCCATCAAAGAAGCATTGGATCGCACATTGATGCAAAGCGATCTTAGAGACGTTTACAGAGGTTTAAACATTGCCAAATTTATCTCGGATCCTTTGAGAGTTTTGTTCAATGTCCAATTAAGTTCCAATACGGATGAAACGAGACTGATCGAAGTTCTTCGCAAATATTTAGTCATGAGTAATTATAGCCTAGGCGGGACTGAAGTTTACGCATCGAAGGAGCTTGGACTGGTTAATTTGACTTTTAAATTGTGTATTTCTAATTTATTTCATATTATACGTTTACGATTTCTTATCGAATTCCAATGTTTCAATTGCGTAAAATCCACGTTTTTCGTAACAAAAAAATTATTTCCATTTATAATTATTAAAGGATGCATTAATCGCCAACTAGTTAGAATTTTTAAACCCATTTCTTAATTCGAGTTAATGCAGATTCAAAAATTTAATAATAAATAAATAATAAGAAACAGGAATATAAATATCAGTTATAATGATAATATGAAATGGATGAATACGTGACAGCAACCGGTAAATGATAAATATGTCATTGAAAAACAACAATTTATAGATCGCTGCGGATGACTTCGACGAGTGCACCACCGAGGATGGCGGGCCTTACCACGATTGTTCTCCCAATGCCGCCTGCTTCAATCTGAAAGGATCGTACCAGTGTTCGTGCAAGGAGGGCTGGGCCGATCTATCGGAGAATCCCAATTATCCGGGCAGAACTTGTTCCCAGGCACCTTTGGGCTGCGCAGCGTGCAGCAACAAGGGGCACTGCATGATCAATACCCACGGTCACGAGGTTTGCGAATGCTTCCCCTGGCACAGTGGACAAAAGTGCCAAGTCAACTTGAAAGGTATAAATATTATATGTATGTGTGTGTGTGCAAAGAACGTCATATATATATAGAGCTATAAGAGTACACCAAGGTTCTAAATGAGTGACTTGATGTATTGTGCACGAGAGACAGAGATATAATTAGACAAGTTTCTGCCCCCCTCGTTGTTTCAGTTCGATGTTATATTATAAAGACAGGGAGGCATAAATTTTGCAAATCTCATCTCTGGGCCAATCGAACAAATGTCCGTGGTCATGCACCAGTTTCTTATCTTTATAGTAGTAAGAATTCTAATCGTAATAATTTTTCAGTCCTCCTGATAGCCCTGGTGACGACGGGCGCGATTCTGCTGGGGCTGCTCGCCGTCTGCGTCGGTATGGCCTGCTTCCGTAATCCAAATCGCCGGCACAGGTCGGCCGATCGACGGGCAATGATCTCGGGGACGGGCGGCGACACGAGCAGCGAGGGCAGCGTCACCGAGCTGGCGATTCCCCATCACGTGCCCCACATATTGCCGCCGCCGCCGCAGATGGTGGCGCCGGCGCCCCCCTTCAAGAAGCCGGTCAGGCATTATAACGGGAAGCCGCGACGCGCGCCAAGGAAACCGGCGCCCGTCATAGCTCCAGGTTTGTGAATTTTTTTATTTATTTTTTTTTTTTTAACTCTTGATATGGTAATTATTTGGGAAGATAGTTATGTTTCCTTTTGAAGACGCGAGATTTAACAAGACTTAGGTGAATCTCTTTGACGTGTGAAAATATCCTGGTATTTTCATTTGAATATCAAAAGGTGCTCTCTTCAAAGTAGTTTTATTGAAAATATAACAGTAAAAGAGTATAAATTTCCTGAAAACTTATTTTATGATTTATTCTCAAAATGTTTTTTATACATATTTTTTTATTTAAATCAAAAATAATATGTGTATAAATATCTTGTCCAGTTTAATCATTAATTTTAATTAAAATTTAAATTCGTGGGAACAAATTATCTTCTTACAAGGAAAATTTTTATTTTCATAAGTGTAATTGATAATAGCCTGTGAGTTAATAATTAATCATACGATGTTTTAATGTCATTCAAATAATGACTAGGTTTTTTAATTTATTTTAAATTATTATAAATCATTAAAGATATTTATTAATTTAAAAAATTATGTAGATTAAATATTTAGAAAATAAATAAACTAATCAAAATGCATTGAACGATTATCTTTTAATAAACCATTTTCAAAGGGATTGTTGAATTAGTTTGAATTATATCTTAATACTTATTAAATAATGACAAAAGAAACTCAAACGATCCACTTTAATTGCCAGTCGCAATGAACGAGAGCTGTCCCTCGAACGATCAGCGCGATCGTTCGTTGACGGTGATGATTCCGCGCGCGAAATATCGCTCGGTGCAGCAGCCGGCGACGCCGCAAAATTACAAGCCCATGAGCACCTTCGTCGTGAACGAGCACAAACTGATCGATTATCTCGACGGCGGAGCGCACGGGGGCAATCCCAAGTCGAGCCCCGTCGGCGTGGATTACAAGGATTGCGAGCCAAGGGTAACGAAGCAGCACGCGAGCTTCACGCCGGCCGGTGCACTCGTCAGCGCTGGCTTCCAAGTACGTTACATGGATCGTTCGTTAATGGATCGGTGGAAAATTGCCGATTTCTTCCAAATTGCGCCGGATGACTCTGATTGGCGCCAGAATCGGCTCTGTGACAATTTTAGGGCTTAAAGTTGTGTCCCATTCGCGAAATATCGCAATTGCTTATTTTATTTACAATATTAGTCGTTTCTTTTGCAAAGTCACATTGTTTGGGTGGTTATGCGAAGTTTTTAATAAAAATCCGTTCCTATAGACATCGGAATCGAAGAAAAACTATAATATTTGAAAGAAAAAAATAGTTCTGATGAAGCGTATATCGAAAAATTCTAATGCTTTGGCTGGTGTTGTTAATTCAATTTTAATCAAATCATAGGCTAAAGTGTGCATAACGATAACGATAAAATTAATATACATTAGTAAACATTCGTTGATTAGAATTTTTCCGCTTGAAATAGTATTGTTTCTTTGATTTGGTGTCCAAATTAGGAGTTTTCAATTAAAAAATTCGTCTAAAAACGCGTAACATATACAATTTATATCTATCATTTAATTACACATATATAGATATTATATTTTCGGAATGGGACAGCGAATGGTCTTAAAATTTCACAAGGTTGATTATGGAGATAAAATCCCGCAGCACGAGTGCAAAAAACAATTTGCGAAAGCTAGTTATCTTTCTTTATCTGGTTGCAAAATTTAAATCTATTGAGTATTTTTTTTCTAAAATTTCAGGAATTTTTTTATATTGGCAAAAAAGACTTTGTTACCATTTCCATCAATAATTCATGAATAATATTATAAACAACCACAAGAGTTCTACATCGGCAAAGCTTAAATTTGCACATACTAACGCATTTGCACTTTTCGATTTAACGTTGAGCGTTTTTACGTGTAAACGCAAAAAATCCCTTGCCTGTTAGAACAAAATCTATCTAAGAACGGATTTCAATTTAGCGTCCCAAACCAGCACGTGAATTTGTTTTTTTTTTTTTTTTTTTTTTTGGATTTGTAATCCCGTGCAATCAGAGTTATAACCTCGTTCAATCCGGGCCCAATCTACACCCAGCCTATCCCTGTCCTACGTCCTGCTTAGCAATTGCCACGTATCCAAAGTGCGCGTCGTTACAACGAGCCCCTCTGTACCAGGTGTCGGCCACGGTGACGAGGCCCGCTGACGCCGAGTCGACGCTGGCCAGGTCGTGCGGCGAGACGACGACGATCGAGCCGTCGACCAAGGTGATGCGCAGCACGAGCTTCCCCCAGGAGCTGGACTCGAGCCTGCTGCGCTCGTGCGCCGAGACGACGATCAGGGCCTCGACCAAGCAGCTGATGCGGCTCGATCTGGCCGAGGCGGGCTCGACCCTGGCGAGATCCTGCGGCGAGACGACCATACAGCCGTCCACGAAGATAGCCGAGCGCAAGGACTGCGGGATGAGGGACGCCAGGGACAGCGCGAGCGAGGGCCACACGATGGCCGAGAGGGATCTCGGCAGCACGCTCAGACTGCCCGCCCAGCACGCGCCGCTTTACAATCAGGACAGGGTATGGATCGTTACGTCACGTCTATGGAAGCGCGCGTGTTTCGATGAAACGGGGGGGGGGGGCACACACGCCAACTTTCAATTGTAACGTGAAAAGAAGAGTGAAATACGTTCTGAAAATATTGCGTATAAAAATTACCTTTTCTATAATAAGTAGACATTATTAGCTAGAATTTGAGAGATTTGAGACCCCTTTAAATCTACATGAATCGAAACTATATTATGAAGCACGTACAGAGTATAAAATTCACTGACCGTGGGATTCCAATGAAATCGATGAATCGAAAGTACGAACAGAAAGAATTCGATTTGAGCATGTAGAAAAAAAATTTATAAATATATTTATATTTGTAATTTTATAGTTAATTACTGATTAAATTTCATATATTGATATCGTCGATTGCTTAAATACAATTTCCTACATTCACATCAAAATAAAGATTTTGAACAACAATATTCTCAATTTTGAACTCGCTTGATCCATTTATCCGTTTTAGCTTAAAATCACGTGGATTTAAATAGATCTTAAAACCTTTCAATTATAGCTAATATACTGCTTAATTATTAGAGCAAAAATAAATTTTACATATAATAGGTATAGCATAATTGAAAACCTTTTTTTGATTTTATAATTTAAATCCCCTTCGAGTGTCGCGAAATCACAAAATTTGATAGGACTAGAAGTACAAAATAAAGAAAAAGATAAGTTTTAATCGAGATTAATAATCAGTTTTTATTGATACTTAACTATATGTCACTAGTAAAAGTAAATATGAAAATTACACATTTAAAAAAATGATTTCAATTTGATGAGGAGTTCATAATTATTTTTTTTAACTCTTTATACACTGAGATAAAATCGCAGGCAAATATCTCTGAAACGATGGCACATATAATAAAGGACAGCAGTTTTAGGGTTGACAGAGATCAAATCATCTTGAAACTAATTGTAACCTTGAGGTCACAATTACCATCCCAATTTTTAATTCAGGAGTGTGAAAAAGTTCAATACATCTATGTCTCGAAATGCATAGGTTTCCATCAATGTTTGACAGAAAAATTTTGTTTAAAAAAAAAATTGGTATTGACACGTACTAGTAATCGAATCAAAAACGAATCACCTTAACGTTTCAATAATTTTCAACATCGAGTTCAAAGTCGAATGGATAATATTTACAACTTTATCGTTCTTCCTAAAACTTATAACTTTCTTCTAATAAATCAATTATTATTCCCATGAAAATCGGAGGTCAGCATGAAACCCACTAGACCTTAAAAATTTTAGATTTAATATTATTTGCCATCATAGTTGCAGACATATTTTGCTTCGTCTATTAAAACGGGACAGCAGCCTGTATTATCTACATGGGAAAATATATAATGAAAATCGATGCACTTTCTAACAGTAAGCAGACCGGCTTTAAGTAGCGCAAAAACGACTATACTCTATACTCTAAGATGTATAAGAATATGGAGACTATCAATTTTTTATATTATTATAAAAAAAAAAAAAAAAAAAAAAAACAATTTTCCTTTAACTATTTCTTATACCAGAAATCGGTATAATTTAAAAAGAAAAAAAAAGAACGTGTACTACTCTTCTCGTAACAATTCGCTAAAAAGCAGCTAATACTAAAATATTTCTTTTATTTTTAGACGAGCAGCGACCGGGAATCGAATTTTGATTCCCTGTGACAGGACAGCGCTGAAATTAGCCGTCGAGCCACCGCTGCAGCCATATCCCCACGTATCGGATATCAACGGACTCATCAGTAAAGCGCAACACACTCTGGCCGGAGGATGTTGGTGTTCGATGAAAAAGATATGAAAAAAAAAAGAAGAACAAAAAAAAAGTATATTCGCTAGTCGCTGCAAAATTATCTTTTTTTGTTTTTTTTTTTTTTTTTTTTTTTTTTTATTTTTTTCGTTTCTGGCTTATGACGACGAGTGTAATGAGATGCTGCGCGCGTATCGCCGCGTCGCATAGACACGCGCGCGCGCGCGCACTCCCGCGCGAAATTGCGCCATTGTTTTTGCTTTCTCGCGCTGCGAAGAACTTCGGCAATGGAACGCGCGAGCGATCGACGAGCACAGCGTCGAATTATGTAATATTATTGCGAGCGAAGAAATAAAAAAAAAAAAAAAAAAAAAAAAAAAAAAAAAAAACGAAAAAAAACATGACTTTCACGTCATTCAACGTGCCAAAATGTAGCCAATGAGAAAAGCTTTCTAAGATTTTTATTACCTTCCCTATTTCTGTAAATTTCTGTTTTTAATTTTCTGTCTAATATATATTATATAATCTTTAATCGTGTATCTTAAATCATGAAATTTGCGTATCAATATGAGATAAAAAAAAGCATAATATAAAGTAAAAGAAGCGATCACGAAATCCCGAATAGAGAGAGATAAAAAAAATTAATCTTAACGAAATGGCGATTATTTTTAAACTATATACATTATTATTAATAATATTATTATAACATATTATAATATTATTGTTGTTGTTATTTGTTTTTTTTTTTTATTTAGTCTATATATCCTTGAGAGTTGCGTGCCATGTCGCCCCGCTTCGTCGCGAGAGCTCATTTCGATAACAATTATTATTATTATTATTAATTATTATTGTGTCACCAGTAATTAGAAGAAAAAAAATAAAGGGAAGAAGGAGAAAAGCGTCTTAAAAAAGTTGCAGCGTGTACGTATTTGTGTGTTGGTATGTGTAACCACGATGGAATTTTTGTTTCAACGATATAATATCTATACTAACGTTACGTATAACATGAATATTATATTCGCGATGGAGCTGCGCAACGTCGCCAACTTTTTAGACTCGAGGAGTATCGAAAGAAAAAAAAAAGTGACGCGAAGATATACATATTATACATATATAAATTTATATATTTAGCGTGTGCGAACGACGTATTAGCTTTAAACAAATAGGATGTTACGACACGCCTCTAAACGATTGTAGTAAGAGAACATGTTAATCGAGGACTGGTATTACTTTAACAAGAGAATCATATATATATATATATATATATATATATATATATATATATATATAAATATATATAAATATACGTAGGATTTATTATATGTGTAGCTATATAGTTGTAAACGAGCTATATTTAATTAGTAGATTCTTTAAATAATTTTTTATAAATATATATATATGACGATTACTATCTGACGGTGTTTACTGCTAGAATGCAAGTGTAGAACATTTTTGTAAAAAATTTCTGCTGGAACCATCGTGCCGGAATCAATGCATCATTCATTCATAAGTATAAAGATATTCGACGATTGATACTACTGGTATAGTAATCATATTTTTATACAAAACAATAAAAAATCATAATATTGTAAACGCAGGATATACATGTAAAGTATTTTATTTACTTTTTGTACATATTGCCACAAAAGGGAAACCTCTTTTTAATATAGTTTGTAAGTCTAGAATATTTTTATATGCATATTATATATATATATATATATATATATATATATATATATATATATATTCGATATAGTGCCTGTGTACTTATGTACTATTAATAATATTATTGCTAATAACAAGTAATTGCGTTTTTTATTTATTTCAATATTTTTCCTGCCATGAAAAAAAAAACGGAAAACAATTACTATTGACGTGGAGTGATCTCTTTTAAAAATTTAGATATTGTAGTTTCCATATTAATGTTGTCTTCCATAATAATCTTGTCAAGTAAGTTTTTAAAAATGAAAAGATTGCAGCACTTCCGATTCAACGATTAATCAACAAATTAAATCAAATTTCGCGAGGGGCTATTCGATTCAAAATTAAAGGCCACAATTATTTCATGACTATTTATGATTTCAAATTTTAAATTTCATTCCATATGATTATTTTGCAAATAATTGCAACAATCTTGATGATAATTGATTTCATATTAATTCATAATAATTAATTACAAACAAATCGATTTCAAATTCTCTTCAATAGAATGAATGTCAAGAATCAATATAATGAAAAATTAAATTAATAAATATTTTTATCGGTCTTACAGTCTTTATAATTTAATATATTAGCTAAAATAATGACAGTCAGACTATCCTTGTTTATGTTCACCCCCGAAGAATTTGAAATAGAACTTATTACTACAATAAATTATATTAAAAATTAAAAATAAAATTAAATAATAAATAAAATAAAAATAATAAAAGTAATATTCTATGTTAGTGGAAGACAACCTGACTGTCCCCAGCACCTTAAATTTAAAATTACCTCGGTGTCCGACGTTTTGAATCGCTACGGTTCATCCTCAGGAACTAATCTGATCAAATTAGTTTAGTTCCGGAATGGTACTAAATCAGTATATATACTAATAGTACTATACTAATAATACAAATAGTACTATACTAATAGTAATATACTACATCATATATATATTTAAATTTGGTGAACGTCAGTCATTATATTTATTTATGGTAGTGGTATTCATTAAAATTGGAATTTCGGATCGTTTTTTTTTATCCATTCGCCGAAAGCAAAAATGTTTATCATATGTTACGAAATGCTAATATAACAATTAAAAATTTTATAAAATATTTAAGTTCCTTAATAAATATTTTTTAAATCAAATTTCGATTGTCCAAAAAGCAAAGGAATAAAACATATCACTTAAAATATTTATAAGACACGCATTTAGAGAATTTATTTTACAGATTGTTGGAGAAATATGTGCGAATAATTGTGTTGAATTGACCTGTGTTCTATTTTCATTTTAATGGCAATGTACATAATAAAAAATTAATAAAAAGACACATTCGTTTTCGTGATTATATTATATGTATAATGATAACTGAAAAATTAATACATTTTTTTCATAATTTTTCTCTATAAACAATATACAGGAATAACTGTTTAAAATAATAATTATTATTATTATCATGGTTATTTATTTATTTATTTATTTATGTATAAACTAATTCCGTTGATCTAGTATATGTAGTGTCTCTGCAGTAATGTAAGTCGATATGAAGCCTGACGATGGTCAAGTTGCTAGCACCTTCCTTACCGATAGTGGCTAAGAAGCTCTTGTATATCCGGTGGTAGATATTAATGTTACCTAAATAAATGATTTATGGTAAATCTTTATAAACAAATCAAATCACCGTCCCAGATAGCAGCGTATGCCAGGCATGATCATGCACGACATCTGATGCGTATTCATTCGTAATATGCGCGTATATTGCAGATTTGTTCTGCTGCGCAAGATTGCGGGTAATATGAATGTACGGGTTTGCGCAAAATCTGGAGCAAAAGAATGGACTTATTGCCAGCTATGTGCGAGATCAAATTTTTAATATACTAAAAATATTTTTAGATTATAAGTATATATATATATATTAAATCCTCGCGAATAAGTCAGCTGTTGGAACGCTGTATATATCAGTATATAGTATACGTGTGCCATGTGGATGTGTCAGTATTTCAAATTTGTTTTGAAATAACTTAGAAATTCTATGAAAAATATACATATTATGTTACATTACAATATTATCGATGAAATATAATGTAATGTTAAAAAAAGTATGCATTTGAAATTCTTCCATTTTTAAAATATTTTATATAATATTGCATTTCTTTTCTATTTAGATTCCATCAGATATATGGACTTATTCTCTATTTTGACGATTATTGAGAAATAATTAATTGATTTATATAAAATATATCTTATTTTGTTGATGATTAGGACAAACCAGATTGATGAGTTTTGAGGACTAGATTATATAAATATAAAGATTTATATCATATATTTTATTATGTTCATTCATATGTAACTATTATATTTTAATTTATTTCTGTAATTTACTATAATTAATTACATATAATTGCATTAGTTTAATTTTATGTGTAAAATAAAAGTATTTTGAAAATTAAACTTTTAATTTTTTTAATAGATGAAAATATGATCTATTATAATGTTTTGAATAATATTTATTTATTTATTATTCATGTTTTTACGACCTATATGTACACGAATATATATTTAATATGTAACATATTCTTGCATATTTGAATTTTTATATTTTCCCGCCTCGGTACTGCGCAAGCAAGTCCGCGTTTTTTACAGTTACATTTTAAACGTTCCACGAACTTTTTGAAATCTAAATTCAATTTTGGTTGTACTTATAAGTATATGTACAAGTTTTTTCCTATAATAAATATAATTTATTGTTTAAACAAAAAGAAAAAGAAAGACTTAAATTTATATTGAGAAATTTCAACATATTGAGATTTAAAAATTCTCTGATTTTTAAATTATACAAGGTAAGTTTCTTTAATTATTATATAACATCGGACTGAATTTAATTCTTAAAAAAGACCACTGAAAGTAGAGTATACACATTTTTCATTTAGCATTACAATTTTCTGAGAAGTTGAATATTGTTACTCACTAAAATTTTGAAATTATTTAATTTGAATGTTATTTAGATAACTAACATGATTAAATTTTTTGTAATTATTTCTTTGTTAATTAATTTTTTTACATTTTGAATAATTATAATCAGTTACATAACTAATTATAATAATCATATAAGTTATAGTTCATCATCGCAATTATGCTACTCATACTAAAAGGAATTTCTCTTCATTGTTATACAAAAGAAGATGCTTTACATTAATTCAAATAGTTTCACTTTACTTTTTATTATGCCGTATTGTGGATACCATAAAAAAAGTTACAGTAAAGAATAAATAGTATAAATAAAAATTTAAAAATAATTAGTAATGAATTGTAATATATTGTAATATTTTAATATATGTCTAAATTTTAAATTTAATTGTAAATAAAATCTGTTTTGTATAAAATATAATTCTTCAAAGTTTTATATCATTTGATTGTTTCAGAGGCTTAGGGGATTGGAAAAAAGATATGCAAAACAAAGAATGTACTGAAGCAGGTTTGTTTGAATTTATAGTTTTTCTTATTGTAAAAGAAATTAGGATAAATTGTATACAAAAAGTACAAAATGTTTTGTATACCATGGGAATTTTTCATTTAAGTTTATGTGGTTATTTTGGTTAATTGAATATCAAATAATAGTTTTTCAAATTCTCACAAAGTGAGATTGTCTTAATATTTTTTTAAAAGATCAATATTGTTGTTCGCTAATATTTTGATGTTATTTAATGCGAATTTCTTTTTGATAACTGGCATGATTTAATTTTTGTTATTTATATCCGTGTAGATTAATTTTTTTTAGATTTGAAATCATTATAATCAGTTGCATAACTAATTATAATAATCATATATTTTATAGTTGATCATTGATCATCAGCAGTAATTATACTGTTCAAACTAAAAGGAATTTCTCTTCATATACAGAAGAAGAAGATGCAGACGAAGAAGATCTCTTGAAGGAATTTCTCTTCATTATTATGCAAAAGAAGAAGATGCTTCACATTAATTAAAATAGTCTCACCTTACTTTTTATTATGCCGTATTGTGGATACCATAATAAAAAAGGAATAGTTAATAATAATTAGTATAGATAAAAATTTAGAAATAATTAGTCATAAATTGTAATATGTTGTAATATTTTAATATATGTATAAATTATAAATTTAATTATAAATAAAAACTGTTTTGTATAAAATATAATTGTTTATTTATTTCACAAAAACAAAAAAAAATTTAATTTACCTACTGAGCCTAGCAGCGTTACCCGCACTCGCACGATCATGCCTGCAATCTATCGACAATGCACGTACAAATATACGCGCAGATTTCACGCTTATTACGCTGGCGCAACTTTGCGCGAAATCTACACGCTTATTGTACGGTACCTGGCAAGCAGAAACAACAATTTCAAGCCGCTTGTAAGCGCGCAATCTGTCGATAATCTGCGCACTCAATGTTATCTGGGATGATAATAATATAAATTTATCTTTTACATATACTTTTACATATACTTTTACATATACTTTTACGTCTATACAAAAATTATTATTTTATATTTAAAACATTAAAAAAATGTAACATAAAAATTATATATATATATATATATATATATATATATATATATATATATATTACATCGACTGAAATGTATGATAAAATTTAAATAAATTCGATAAATTTCGTCTCTATTATTATTATTTTTTTTTTATTTGACTTACAATAGTTTGTTCTCCATTTTGTAGAAATACAACTAAATATTTTTCGTACATGATGCAGTGTATTGATTTTCTTGAGCTCCACGCATAGAGATATACGTCGTATGTAATATGCAATATATATTTTAAACTTCTATTTTAAACGATTGCAAAATAATTCTTTGCAATAATCTATATAGGGATAAAACCGATTAAGTATTTTTTTTAACTTCAAAAAGAATTTTCTATTTTTATTTTAGAGATAAAATTCGTCAGTTCTGCAATTCTTTCTTTACAAGCAAAGAAAGTATTTTCATTAGAAATATGATAAAATAATGAAAACAAAACAATGAAACTTAATTTTTTGTTTTAAAATGATATTTTATATTTAATGGAAAATCTAGTAACTCTAAATAGTATTACATAAAAGAACCGTCGCTTTCTCAATATTTGCAGTTGATTGTAAAATGTAAATAAATTTTGAAATTATGTTATCCTATTTTTATAATAAAATAAGATGGTAGCTTTAAGACATTAATAAAAGTTAACATAAA
Organism: Sycobia sp. Sy_11; assembly: GCA_018907035.1. NCBI lineage: Eukaryota > Metazoa > Arthropoda > Insecta > Hymenoptera > Epichrysomallidae > Sycobia > Sycobia sp. Sy_11. Next base: position 119,750 of record JACCIC010000235.1, read on the forward strand.
TAATTTATGTGACAATTATCTCTCAAGAGATAGTATAGGCACAATAATAAAGATTGTTATAAACGATAAAGACGTCTATGCTAAATAATTTTCTTTTAGCCTTTATATTAAAGATGTTAGTAATGGATATTATAAAATATTATAAGTAACTTCTAAGGCCAAAGCATTAGCTGTAAGCTTTAATTATATAGAAGTTTTATTTTACGCCCATATATACGCATATATTTATTTATTTCGAATTTTACGTTGATTTATCATCTTTCGTGAAACTTATTTTATAAAAAGCTAAAAATAATGACATGCAAATTAACAATAAAGCTTAGCTTTAAATGTAAAATATTTCAATACGAAAAGTTTCAATTGACAAAAATAGATCGCAAATTATTAAAATGTATATATGTGTGAAATGGTGAGTATTCATTTAGCACAACATGTTCCCAGAACGTCCTAGTTGTATTTTTAGTTTATTTCTCAGGGTCCGATCGATCGGGCTAGTGACATGAGCCAAAATAAGCATAATTTTTTATTGAATTGAGTTCGCAGTGGCAAATCCGCAGTCGCAATTGCACATACTTAATTCAACAAAGCGCGCAACTAAGTCATTTACCGAGTGTTTAACAATGGAAGAATTCAGCTAGGTATAAATATTTTGTTGATGTAAAAAGAAGAGAAAAAAAAAAGAATAGAAAAGAGAGAAAAGTTAATTGGGACCGAGCAATGCATTTTTTCCAGTCTCCGGAAACAGACGAATAATTTATCTTTCTCTCGTTTGCCATTTGAATTCCGTACAAAGCTTAGTAGCCTGCTTAACGTTCATTGTATGCATATATATATAATACCTACTAACGAAAAGCTGCTGCGTCTAAGGTCATTCGTGCGCGCGTCCTCCGTGGCGCGCATTGTTCGAGATTTCGCGCTCGCGCCCCATGATGCCGCGCGCGCGCGCGCAACACGGAGTCCTATCCCTTCTCCCCTCGGCCCCCTCCCCCCCCCGCACAGTAACTGCAATAACTGCGTTGCAGCCCCGACGCGCGCGCGCGCGCGCGTACAGCAGGTGAATATCGAGGCGTTCGTATTATATGTGTGGTTTGTGTCTGTATGCGTGTGTATAGGGATATATATATATATATATATACTGAAAACTCAACCCGGGAATAACCTTCGAGTTCGCGCTCGGACGCCAGAGCGGAGGCTGTGCGCTGCACTCACTCACTCTCTCTCTCTCTCTCTCTCTCTCTCTACCTCTCGCCCCGAGGGCAGCGCGAGAAGGGCGAACGGCCCCTTCTCGTGACCGCAGAGAGAGAGAGAGAGAGAGAGAGAGAGAGAGGAGGGAGGGAGAGAGAGAGAGTGCGAGAGTGCGAGGGAGAGGGGAAAGAGGGAGAGCGCGGAGGAGAGTGCCGGAGTAGAGGCGCGAGGCCCCGCCCCCGACGCGAGCTGGCAGCGCGCGCGCGGCCCCTCGTCGGGGGATACGAGCCCGTGGGAGGGCGAGAGGAGCGTGGACCGACTGAGGGGAGGAAGGGGAGGCGAACGGCGGGGCCCGAGAGGCAACGGAGAGAGAGAGAGAGAGAGAGAGAGAGGGGAGAGGGAGAAAGAGCTGGCCTGGCCGTGAAATTAAAACATGACGAGCGGGCCCAAGATTGAGATGCGAGCCGAAGTCCGGGCCGCAGCCGCAGATCAACACGGAGAGAACGGGAGAGAGGGAGGGAGAGCGACGGAGAGAGGGGCGGGGGAGCCCCTAACTCCCAGCCTCGAGGGCCTCATTCCCTACAGCACACACTCGGAGTATCTTTCCCGGACCAAATTTATGCTTAGGATAAATATTCCACCTTCAATCATCACTTGCGCAAACATTTTCTTATAGTCCCCCGTGGCTTGCCTAATATTTTATAAGCGAACAACAAAACTGAAGGAGAACAAAACAACCCCCTTCGCCTTGTAATTTGAGAAATTGGAAGTCCACGTCTGGGGCTATATCCGAGGCGGAGGGAGCTGCTACTCGCTGTGAGCGAGCGGCGAGGGGAGGGGGGGAGCGATATAAGAATCTATCGAAACGCATCGGGCGGCGAGAGAAAAAGGGGCAACGTTGAAAAAATTATTGTGCACTGTGCATGGAATTTGGGGAGTCAAATTGGACGCCGGCATTGTTGTGTAATAAATTGTAAAAATACCTGTATTAATAGCGATGATATAACTAAATAGAAAATGCCACTTATAGGTTAAAGTCGACCGCAACGGTGAGAATAATAAAGTAAGAATTATAGAATCCGACTTTTTTAAACCTTTTATTGTAAGATGAAATTACTACGGTTTAATATTGATTGCTTTGTTTACTGTGCGTGGCGAACCGACATACCCACGTTATTGCAATAAAAAGCTGATAAAATTAATACTGGATATATTTTTTTGCATTCGATAAACACAACGAATTATATTTATCTACTATTGTTACCATTATCGAGGTGTCCAATGCTCGGTTTTTTTCCCAATTTTTCGTTTTCATTGCGCGTTGCCAGAGCGTCTTATGTGTTACACAGTTCACAGTGAATAGAGGGTGGCTAATGCGCCCTCTGTGAATCTGTTTGAGGATTCCATAATTGCTATGAGTAAAGTTATTGTTAAAAATTATAAAAATATCAAAAGAAGTTGGGATAATACTGAGAAACAACCTTTTGTACCATTCTAAATAAAAAAAATTATATTTATTGGTTAAAAAAATAGGTATGTGAAAAGATTGTTGATTTATTGAACGGGCAATTTTTATATATAAATATAAAAAATAACAATAAAAATTTCTCTAGCTTTATATTACATGCAACTGAAAAATCAGTATACGGGTCTGCTTCCGTAAAACCTTGAATTGGTAAAGCTGTTTAAAAAATATTTTATATGAAAAAAAGGACTGAAAAGTATAGAATTGAGAAAACCAAGAATTCTATGGCCAACGAGGTCCCAGGAAGAGGAGGAGTTGAGGGGGGGGGAGGAGTTGAATTTATAAATATCACTGTTAATTACGCAGAACGCGGGAGAAATGGTATATCGGCAAAAATCGGGCGTAAAGCAAATATGTTGTAATTCAAGAGGCTGCGAATATTAGGAGGCTGATGTGGGGAGCGCGGTCGCCGCGACGCTTGGTTTCAGAAAAATGAAGAGAGAAGAAGGCCATCTTGCGTGCGAGAGACAGAGAGAGAGTGAGAGAGAGAGAGAGAGAGTGAGAGAGCGTAGAAATAAGCAAAAAGAACTCGGAATTTCACGGAATAATCTCCGTAGACCGCGATGGGAAGGGGGTAGAGGGGGAGGGATGGTGAGGGGTTAGAGAAAAAAAGGATCATATAACACCGGCTAATCGCTCGTTTCACTCCGTCCTTATCTAATGACAAATGTGCCGCTTTCGTCGGGGCCGCTCGCGCTCGCTCGGCGCGGTCGCGTGCGAATTTCGCCCGCTGCCCGACAGAAACGATATATATATATATATATATATATATATATATATATATACATAATAATCCGTTGCCTATAGCATATATATATATATGCTATTCAGTTACATATACACATACATGACTCTGTATTAAAACGTATACATGCATGGGGGAATTTCAGAAGTCGGAGAATCCGAAAACGGCGAAGGCGGCGGCAACGACGACAACGACGACGAAGACGACGACGACGACGCGGGATCGGCGGAAACCGCGGCTGATTTATTGCGCCGTCGCAGTCGTCGACGCCGAGGCGTCGGGCGCGCGGGCGCGCGCGCGCACCAGCCCCTTTTGCTTAAGAAAAGGTTGCGTTATTATATTAGTGTAGCCTCGCGTGGCTCGTTTGCGCACTCTACCGGGCCATAATGTGCGCGCGGCTCTCTTCCAACATGTATATATAATACTGGTATATGGAAAAAGGTTCGAGGTGAGAGAGCGGTGGATGGAGGAGGGGGGATCGGTCTCCGTTCCCCGTCCGTTTCGTATAAATTCACTGGAATTTTGAGGCTATACGGTGCGAAGGGGCATTTTTCAAAGAGACCCCTGCAGTTTTTAGCAGGTCCCTCTCTCCCCCCTTTCTCTCTCTCTCTCTCTCCCTCCCTCCTTCTCTCTCTATCCGATCTCTCCATCCTGAGATTTTCTAAGCCAACAGTCGCTCGTATTCTATGTGGTTCTATACAACAAAGTATTCCGTTCATTGCCAACTTACGCTGTGTCGTAAGTTCTTTATAGAGATGTCCTTTTCTCTCTTATATATACATACTTTATCTATAATTTTTTATCTGCTAGAAAATCTACCGCCGAAAATCTTGTATCGATCAACATCTCTTATGGATCGAAAATTAAAATTGTCCATTTTAATACCTATATATTGCTCACGTCCCTCTGTACATACTTCTCTCGATAATTCTCGTAAGAAATGCACTGCGAGGGGAGATTGAGAAAGCTCACAATACTGCTGGTAGCATTAAATATAAATATACATATACATACATACATACATATATACATACATAAATACATACATATACACACATATATATATATATATATATATGTATGTATGTATCGAAATGGAAGGCGCACAGTCTCCGAGGACCGCTCTAATCCCCAAAATGATTGCGTAGGTGCCTCGAAAATATCTCTGGGAACAAAGGTGCATCTCGGAGCCGCTGACTATGACTTTAAGAGTTAAGCACGAGCGACGAGAGGGGGCGGGGGCAGGGCAGAACCTTAGAACATAATCTCTAAGAAAAGGATCACGAATGATAGAGAGAGCGAGAGAGAGAGAGAGAGAGAGAGAGAGAGATCATCCCAGGACAGGACAGGTTGGCAGTGCTGCGCAAAGCTCGCTTCGGTCGATTAAATAGATTATGCAAGGCGTGTATAATACGAACACATATTCTATACATTTACGTCCTTATATTATATACTAGGAACGGTGACTAGGGCTTTCCAAGATAATTTCGACGTTTAGGTATTCGAGGTGTATATAATATATATATATATATATATATATATATATATATATATATATATATATATATAGACTGACAATGTGGATGACCTGTATGTTTTTATAGTACTAGTAAAAAAAAAGGAATATAGACACATTAAAGGGTACTCTGGAATGTAAGTCCATGATGTAGGCAGTGTTTCACATGTCATAGAGTTATTTAAAAGATTATTATTAAATAATGGCAAAAAAAACGATGTCGGAAGGATTGTACCGCGGTGAATATAACTGTTTATATTATACGCATAATATTGAATCAAAGTGGTTCCAATATTTATTTCAATACAGAGGATAAATAAAGATGAACCCTGTACAGTATTGCATTGCCCAAAATTGGCTTCGATCAATTATTAATATTATATTAAAATTAGACAACGTCCTTATTAATGCAAAATATAGTTCATGTTCGAAAAATAGAAAGATTTTGGGTCAAGCTGAGTCTTTTTTCTGACTCGAGACGTATCTGTATATTATCATGAAAAATTTCTCAGTACGTCCTCGACCTACCAAGTAGATGAAACAGTGACCATCCCTGTCCCAGACGGAAACGTTAATATGAAGAGAAAAAAATTTTTTTTTTTTCGAGGCTGTATACTTATAGGTGAAAATATGGCGAGTAACAAAAAAAAAAAAAGACAACAAAAGTTTACAGACACCCTTGACTTTGAGAATCATATTTCGAGGTCAGAAAGTTGACGGAAACAGCGGTTGCCAAGGACTATCGTACCTTTCGGTCTTTTCACGAATTTTTTTCCCCCGGATACGTAGAAAATCGAAAAACAGAGATGTACCAATTTTGACGTTGAAACACTAAAATATACTGATGAACCTTGAAATGAGGATTTGCAAGGTCAACGCTCTCTAATAATTTTTTCATTCCCTCCTGCTCGACTAGCACGAAGACAATTTCGCTTGAAAGCCTCAAAAAGTTTGTGAACCATTGTCGCTCGAAATATCGACCACCTACGCACTGTAAAGGTTAAAAAAATTTATTTCTTACATAACAAAGACGAGTTTTAAGATTATAGGTTAGGGTGAAAATATTTTTGTTTTTTTTTTTTTTTTTGTCAAAAGATGGTGTTCGTGGTAGTGCTGCAGGCTATATTAATCCGACGGTCATAACCCGACGCACGTTTCAAAGTTGACGTTATTTCTATAGATCGTTTTGTTTTTTTCGTTGCAGGTGACCAAATCTGTAATCGTATGAAAATTAGAAAAAAATCTGAACAAATCTGATATATTGTATTTTTTTTTACTATATACAGAAATAAATTGTGCGAGGAAGATATTTTTTAAGAAAAGTTATACCATTCGACTTTGGTTTAAACTATTTCCTTCTGGAAATTTTAAAGTTAAAGAATTAGCCTGCTTTGAACAGTGAATCGCTGTTAATAATACTGAGTTATATGTAAAATTTATCATTTCAATGATAAATAGGTTATACGCGATGATGGTAGGTCGATTATATAGCAGATGAGCATTGAAAAACCACTGTGTTTTAAAAACACTATCGATAAAATATACCGAAAGAACTTTTGTTAAACTTTCTTAAAATAACAGATGTTGCCAACTAAAATCGGTGAAATAATTTATTAATATCGAGACGTTATATTTGTTAAAATGAAATGAATTATTTAAAGATAAAAATTCTATTTTTTCGATGCAGCAAACGATTATAGACAATTATGACGCGTACACGTATTTTACTAGTACTGATTTTTAAACAATAACATTTTTATATAAATGATGCATACGGAACAGAAAATGTCTTTTCTATGATCTATTAGGGGGAAGTGTCGATGATCGACCAAAAACCAAAAGCTTTGTTTTCTTATTTTTCGATAGCTTATCATACCGACTCGTTGGGTCGACGAAGTGTACGTGACGCACTTCTATTAACCAATTATTAGTTAGAAACTCATCCTCGTGAATATCTTAGTTTTTTTATTATAACGGCTAACGTCGCTATTTAATTAGGCACAAGCACGTCCAGTTTACGTAGAAAAGGTTAGAAAAGCCATAAAGTACATCCGGGGAGAAATCGTTGGTCTATTCTTTAAAAGCGTTTCGTGAAAAAATAATCGTATTCCTGAAAGCGATTTTCACGATATCTCGAAAACTCCTCGATGGATATCGATTTTTCTTCTTTTTCTTTACTTTAAAGTAGATTAGCTTTATGGGAGCTTGAACTTTATCAATCTCTCTCTTTATTTTATCAATCTCTCCCTTTCCCTTTTTTTTTGATATTATAGATTCGAGTTCTAACGAATTTTATATGAATTAATGAAAAAAATGTATCTTCTGTTTATGTAATTAATAAAAAAATTTAATTTAAGTCTATTCTTTCATAAAAAGTTTAATTTGTTTGAGTATCTTAATTTATAAATAAGTTGTGCCAAAAACACGTTAAAAGAAGCATTTCGAAAAATCACTTTATTTTTTAATCGCTGAACAAGAACCTTCTCTAAAATTTACAAAAATAATTATTTTAATAAGTTAACTAATTTCTAATAATCAAACACTATAAACGTATTTTAATTAAACATCATGATTTTCAATGTATATTCCTCCGTATATATTTCCGTAAGCTCTCGCTCTGTATTTCTATGAATCTCTTTCTCACCTGCCGCGCACGGCGCGCGCGGGCGGGCTTTTATAAAGTAAACGACAAAATATAAATCAAGTTATAATCGTAAATCGATGTTACTTGACATGTAACGCGTACGCACACTTAAATATATTCACGGGGTTTAATCGAGGTTGGCCCGCGTTAAGTGGTAGGCAATTTATGGTCGTGAGGGGGACTCACACTTTTTCCCAAAATTCTTGGAGAGTAACAGGAATAATGAGGTATCTGTGTTTATATATGTGCACATTTAAAAGTAAGCGGTCAAAATATTAACGAGGCTGAAATAGAGGGAAGGCGGATTTTTTCTTTTGCACCTATATCTATTTATATTCATATAGGCATATAAAAACCGATTCTTATCGGTCGAATCGTAAAATTATAACTGTAAAAGAAGACACGTGGTACTGAGATGAAAAAAAAAAGATTAAAATAACACGAGGGTTAAAGAGGAAAAAAAACCGAGAAACTCAAAAAATAAGAAATGTAAGAAACTACATATAATATAGTCATTTAAAGGATTGAGCTTAATAGCATGGAAATGTCAATAATAACAATCGTAAAAAACTAACAATAATAATCTTATAAAGTTGTTTTCGACTTTTCGGACACTTTACAAACATACACACATACACACACGCACGCACGCGCATACACCCATATGTATGCATATAAGGGTGGAATATTATACGGCTCCGCTGAGAAAAGGTTGAGGGGGTGGGGAGGACGTTCGAGGATATATAATATAAGAGGGAGAAAAGGGGCACACCTGGGCTATAGCTTTTATATATATATATATATACATAAGCACATACATACATGCGTATACATGCTAAGTTATAAAATCGTATTACGCTCGTGTCGTACACGCACGGAGCGTTTTATCCCGGCGAGCGGAACAATTAGCTTCTCTTCGGTACGGCAGGAGCGCGGCATCCACGGCCCTTCGCCCCGCTACAATATACTCGTCGCTGCTGCGACGCATCTCGAGGGACTCCTGTAGGTGTGCGCCTGTACGTGCGCGTGCCCATGCAGCCTAACAAGTGCGCGCGCGCCAATGATGTTGATGATGATGATGATGATGATGACGACGATGATGATGATGGGAACCCGCGATGGGGAAAAATACCTGTCGAGCCGTATCGCCATCACCGATTATTATACCGGATGACAAGTGCATTGTACACTCCCCTCCTCCGCCTCCGCCCCCTTCCCCGTCTCCTCGACCCCTACCCGAATACCCCGTCCGTAACCCACCTGCACGAAAATTCGAGGCGGTCAGTTGTTGAACAATTATACCGGCGCGTCTTCGTTCTCGCCGCTGCTTACCCCCCCCCCCTCCCCCACTCACTCCGTGCCTCCTCTGTCTCCTCGTTGTATCCAACAATTTAAATCGACCACGAAGTAAAGTATGTACGATACCGAGTCTCTTTTTTCAGATAAAAGAAAAAGTTTGTTTTTTTTCTAACGTTCGCCATCCCCTTTATTGATTTTATGACTGTTATCAAGCGCGCGCGTGAGACATCATGCATTGGCTTAATTCAATGCCGATGCTCTTACATATTTGCGAAACTGTATGTAACGATTCCCCCGTGAGGTAACTATACTCGATCGTAAGAGATCATACATGTATATTATACAGGTTTCTTGTTTCATCAGGGAGGGGAGGGGAAGGTTATTAAAAAAATATATATATATTAATTCACGTGGCAGGCATATTTTCAATATATTATACCGATCAGGTCTCTAACGACGTACCTGCACCGGGATATCAATCAATCTTTCCGATATGATCCAGTGAGTCCGGCAACAGGATTTCATACTTATATAGAATGTGTGATACAACTATTTAGATGATGTATATACGCATATGTGATTATTAAAAAAAACAAAAAACTAAAAGTCAGCGCAGACAGAAAAAGATGTCTTCGTCCGTCTTCACTATATTTAATCATAATCTTGAATTTATTTATTATAATATTTATTGATAAAAGTTCTTCGATATTTGATATAATTTATGCATTACATGTTGCATTATTAAAAAAAAATAATATTTTGAACAATTTAAGATATTTTATATACATGCATTTTTCATTATTCTCTGTGTAGGAACGCCTGCATTTATGTCTGTGGATTTATTTTCATCTCACTAATATACCGAAGAAAAATTCTGATAAGCTTACGCAGTCTTGGAAATTTACAGCGCGTTACATGAATTATTACCAAAATATACAGAAAATGTATTTATTCAGACTTTTTATATAGAAATTGAAGATAGACATTTTTTTAAAATAATTTTTTAATAGATATTTTTAATAAATTAGACGAACAATGACTCATGGACATCATTTTGATTTTGACGCTAAAGTATGTACTGGCAGATCAAAATTCAATTTACAAAGTCAGCTATTAAAATAATATTGATGAAAAATATAGGGAACTATCGGAAACCACGTAGCCCGCCCTATTTTCTAGAGGATGGAATCTATGCTTATGAAAAGCTACTTACGGTAGTACCGGACAAAATTGATTTTCTTTTGATAATTTTTTTTTCTTTTGACATTTGACGTATTGATGAATTATAGCGTCACGCATAAAAACTGATCAAATTTTAGGAAGTTCGTTTGTTCCCATTCGAAAAATTTTATTGATTGATGGAGATGTTAAAATTTATGAATAAAATTCTGGGTAAAGCTCGAAAATGCGGATGTATTCTTGGATTTGTGAAAATACTGTTCGTGCAAAACTTTTCAAAAGCTAATATATTGCGATATATAGGTTAATAGCAATACAATCGGGTACAAAAAAATCCATGATCGACCGTTAGCTTTTTTTTTATAATAAACTTAATAAATACGTTGGAATTTCGAAGATTAGTAAAGAAACCGATCGAAGAAGCGAGAACGTCGAAATATATAGAGAGTAAGGGACTTTTTCCAGTATAAGACTACCGGTTTGGATTTTACGAGTAAAACCGATTCCCTAATAAAAGAAACTCTTAAAAACAGCGAGACTGCTGCCATAAAAAAAAACCCTTATAATCCCTGTGAGTGCTCGGTGAAGGCATCCGGTTTTTGAGACGCGAAGTTTTCAGGTCATTTTCTTCAATATTTCTGGTGAAAACCCGTCGAAGCCGTGTACGTATACGCCAGGCAATCACTGAGCACGACCGATTGTAAAACCTCAAGGAAGGGTGGTTGAGGCCAAATGAGACGCGTAGTTTTTATGAATTATTATCAATCCTATTTTATTTAAAAGTTTGAAAGTTTGACAAGGAAGAACGATCATGTACAAAAATAAGAGATTATACGTTGTGAAGTTGATTATTTGTAACTTGTAGTATAGAAATGTGCTAAGAAGAATATAGTATGTCGAAATTAATTCTATTGATATTGTTGAATATGCAGAATAAGACCATTTTGGGCCAGAGTTGGGCCAAATTTTCATTTCTTGTTGCCTCTTTAGCGTCGAATTCGATTGCAAAGTTGAGGAAATACATTATAATTTTGAGATATTCAAACCTCAAAGTGTAAATTAACTATCCAATTTTCGCAGACGTTTCAGTTTATGTTACAATAAAGTCAAATTTTTCTGCTTTAAAATCCATTCCGATTAAATTGCATACGATATTTATGATTTTCGATTTCGTATAAACAGTCAGCGTTACAGAGTTCATGAATTTGTGATTTTCACAGTTTTTTTCTTAGAATTTATAGTAAAGTTTTTAAGCAGGAGTACGTACAGTCATTATTGCTTATTTTGAATCGGTTTAGTTTTTTTGTCGTTAGTGAGAATTTTTTCTGGAAAAGCATAAAGTGAATCTGTCACCGACCTATAATACGTATGCCCTCCTTCAAAAAATTTCTTTTGTGTGCTTAGCGTTAGATTATTTCCAGATACGATGAGACATGTATATATAAGGTCAATAGTCTACTATAATGATTACGGAGCAGTACTATAGAATAACCTTGTTATATCTCGATAAAGAAGGATACAGTTGGAACGAATGAAAATGAATCTTCAAGGGCCAGATTAATCTCCGCCGTAATGCGAAAAGGACAGAAACGAGTAGAAAAAACATAGAAGTAGCGCAATATTTTTTTATCATTTTTGTAATGCACCTCTATGGAAACAATTATCCGTTCTGTATTAGTATAAGGACTGGATTATTTTTTGTAACTGAAGCTGAATACAGTGTCGGTATTCACAGATAAATTCCAATTTTACGAGATAAAATATAAATTACCATTTCCGATTAATAGTATATTTGATTTTCTTTTCTTTTCATTTCTCTCTAATGAGCATAAATTTATTTGACAGTTACAGGATCTTTTTTTAGCGAAACCATTTGCGTTTCTCATCGGATTCGAAGAAAGAATAACATTTCAATAAAGAAGTGCTTTTGAATCTTTATGTAGGCAAATTCTGTAATTTCTCATAGTTGTTAATTGCAGTTCGACCGACTTTATAGGACTTGAATTTGAATTCACGATAAATAAGAAATTGCACATTGGAGAACATAATTGTAGATATAAAAGAAGTTTTGTGTTTGAATTCTTAAAATTTTTAAAAACATGATTTTATCTAATTTACTTCAAGGTAACTGCTAACTGTAAACAAGAGGATGGCCTGTTTATTTATACAAAACGTAGACTTGTATCAGCGTCCAGCCTTTTCATTTGACGAATTAGATTATATATATAGTATATATTATTTTTCCATAATCATAATAGTCGATAAATGAACTAGTACTGTAATAAATAAATTTTAATGAATTTTTTATGATAAAAAGAAATGATGTATACGTATTGATCTACGGACATCGTTTCAAGTACTATACACTTCACTTTAAAATCTTCGATGCGTTGAAGGACGGATCAATTGTTGTGACCTATTTCGGTATCGATTCGAGTGCAGATGAATGAAGCGTATACATGTAACATCTGAGGCGAGAAAAAAAGTTCTTACAACAAGTTCAGAAATGCTACTGTGGTAATCCTCTACAAGATATATATGTGGTCCCTTGCTCTTAAAAGAAAAGAAGGCGAGACGTGAAAAGCTCGAACGAAATTGAGGATTGGAAATTTCAATCGAGCATATGTCCTTATATATATATATATATATATATATATATATATATATATATATATATAGAAAAGTAAAGTATAGTAAAGCTTTAAAGATCTATATGTACGTATTTATACGTTATACATACTAAGACCCCCGTAAGGCTGATGATGTAAGCTGAAAAAAAAACTGCTACCTCCTCTGATCCTACTCGTTCGCACTATATATGCGAGGTGGGATCATCGGCTCGCGATCAACTGAATGTTTCACAAATGCTGTAGACGTCGGGCTGCCCCCGCGCATGAGCGGATATTATATATATATATATATATATATATATATATATATATATATATATATATATATATATAGGTATTAAATCCTGACGTCTCAGTAAAACCAGTGTACAATTCGAATGCGCACGTGTTAGTGTCAGCAAGGGGGCAGGGGGCGGGGGCGACATACGTACGACAGGTAAAGCAGAGCAGAACATCGGACGCGTATAGCATGGCCGCATTGTCGTCGCGGTTTGAGTTTCTCCCGTGGATACACAGCGACGAATCTACGGGTGGGCGGTGGAGGGAGAATTCTTCCTTTCTCTCTGTCGCGCGAGTGCGAAGCTAAGTCTCGCGTGCTAAATGGTCCCTTTCTCTCTATCCCACACACTCACCCCCGCGCCCACTCGTATTTTCTCTGAAATCCTTTTCACGCGCCCTGCACCCGCGACGTCTAATATTATATATATATATTAATATAAGGACGCACACGCGGCCCGCTGTCGTCGTCGTCGCGCGGAGGCCATCAGAAAAAGAAACAACCCGGACAGAGAGACGCGGCTCGGTCAGTGGGAGGAGAGAAAGACGGGGGGAGTGAAAGAAAAGGAAAAAGCGAAAAGAAAAAAGGGAGCAGTAGGCGTCACCGCGAGTTCTCTTTCAATCTCTTGCGATCGTCGCGCGCGAGCCCGCGGCTCGCTGAGAGACGGGTCGAGCGACTGTGAGAGAGAGAGAGAGAGAGAGAGGTCTGCAAAGGAGAGAAAAGGGGCCCTGGGCCAGTAATATATATATATATATATATATATATATATATATATATATATATAGGTGCGGGAGGGAGGCTGCGCGCACAAGGACTCCCCCCTGCGGGCCTTACAAGATCTACGAGGCTGTTCGTCCTTTGAGTAGGGCGCATGAAAGGCCCCGGCCTGGACTGACTATTATTACGCGGTGCGCGCGCGCGCGCTCTCTCGCGCGAAGCCGACAATGGTCCGACTTTGTGGAGGCGGGGGAGGTGGTGGCGGCGAGGGGGGGGGGAGCTGGTGAGAGAAGAGGACGCATTATGCGAATGACTCGCCCAGGCGGTTTCTCTCGCGCTCTCTCTTTCTGACACACACACACACACACACACACACACACACACACTCTCTCTCTCTCTCTCTCTCTCTCTCTCTCTCTCTCTCTCTCTCAACGCGGGTATCGAGCCACTACATCCTCCGATGCTGCGCGGACGTGGCAGAGAGTGAGAAACAGTGAGATAGAGTGAGATAGTGAGAGAGAGAGAGAGAGAGAGCCTCTTCCTCCCTGTCCTCCCCCCCCCCCTCAACCAACCTGCCCCGACTCCGCCGCCCCCTTCTTTCTTTCTCGGGATTCGGCGGATAGATGTCTTCATTAGAGGGCCTCGCGCGCTGGCGGGCCGACGAGGCGCGGCGGCCTGCGAATATCGCTCTTTTGGCGCACGCGCGACCGCGCGAACCCACGCGCCGTCGCTTACGATTTTTCTTTATAATATACCGCGGCCGTTATATTATTGCCTTTCTTTCTTTTTTTTTTTGTTCTTCTTCTTCTTCTCCTTCATATTGGCCGTCCGGTATACTCCGCCGCGCTCCCTCCTGCGATTTCCGACGAAAATCCCAACGACGATCCCTTTGGCGGTGGCGCTCGGGCGATTTGTCTCAAGCCCGCCCTCGTAATGATTATATGGCTGATGTGAACAATGTGAACAACCATTGCGACAATGTATTTGTGACAAAAATAAAAATTCTTCTAAATGGGCACGAAAAATGTATATGCCTATATGATTAGCTTGCTAGTGGTAGCGAAAAAGTTCTTTATTCGACTCACTCTCCCACCCTTCCCACGACAGACGGAGCTATACAGATGATCTGGAAAATCTCTCTGGCAGAGAAACCGTGTCTCGGCTAAGTCATTTCATTGTCGAAGATATATTATAAAAAAAAAAAAAGAAAGGAGAGGGGCGAACAGATTTAACAGATACATAATTCCATTTTTCTTTTTTCTCTTTCTCCTCCCGGCACCTTCTCTTTTAGTTATCCCTCGACGAAACGATTCATACACACATACACATGTATGTGTATATATATATATATATATATATATATATATATATATATATATATAAGTTTTCCGGAGAGCAGTTCTGAAGAAGTCATCCGGGGACAATCGGTCCAAATTTGACTCTGCTTTTTGTCCGGCTATACAGAGCAGGCGACGCGTCCTTCCGCGAACAAGTCCCCTGACACGTTACATTGGGATATTCTTCGGGAGTTAGCGGATCCCGTCGGCGGAGGTAGGCGGGGGTTGGGCTTTTTCCGCGCGACGTGACGACCGAGGGATGGATCGTCGATGGATGTAAAGGAAAAGGGGGGAGGGAGGGAGGGACCGAGAAACAGAGAGGTTACCCGACGCTTTTCTCGTTCGAGCGCGACGAATCGGACGGGATATATATATATATATATATATATATATATATATTTCTTTTTTTTCAGCGGCTTTAAACGGCCGCGTAGAGCGTGGAAAAGCCGACGCGGCCTTTCACGGGGCCCGTCATCGGGGCCGTTGAAAAGCCCAAGCGCCCGCGCTTATTGCCACCGATTCATTCAGCCCGAGATTTCACGAGGTAATTCGAAGCCTTGTAACTTCTTTGATACTTTAATGTGTCTATTTGGTCAACAATATTTCACGTTCGTTCCGTGGCCGCGTATACGGTTAAGCTCAACAAATGTAAATATGTTCTACGGTCTTAAATAAATGGGCAATCATCGAGTATTTTAACGGCCCGGCCGATTTTTCACACGGATGATCTGTGACTGTGACAATTTAATTTTAAAAATTTTAAATAAAATCTATACATATTGATCCTTTATCAAAATTTTGACTCGGCTTTCAACAATTTCATAAAATACTCTATCTTTTTATAAATATTTATATCTTAATACTATTAATATTCATCCTGCGGATACAGAATATTTTATAATTTAAGAAAATCCCCCGACAATTCTACCCCCTGATAAAATCAGTTTTCTTGTCAAACATAAATTCAATTTTCGAACCTTTATTCTTATCTGAAAAATGATAAAAGTAGTGCCATCGTCGATTTTATATAAAAAACCTTTTGCTGTGTGACTTCAGCCTTATGACTCTAAAACAAAACCTCGCGACGCATTTACATTTTGCGACAGAAATCAGTGTTTAAACAACAATACTTTAACTTAATTAAAGATTTTTTTTCTCGCGTAAAAAAGAGTATGATTTAATTGTACTTCTTTATTCGATGATTGAGGAAAAACAATATACTGAGTGAGCATAAAAAATGCATTATATTGTGTATACTTTCTGTTTTATGGTTAATTAGGATTGTAAAAAATGGCCTTGTGCAATCTTTTTTTAGATGAAAACGAAATTATAGAGAATAACATTTTAAAAATTTTCACTTAATAATTACTATAATAGTTATTAATTAGTATCAGTATTACAGATTTTTTGTAAACAAAATAAATGTAAAAATGTCTCGGTAA
The DNA here is from genome assembly GCA_018907035.1 of Sycobia sp. Sy_11. Classification (NCBI taxonomy): domain Eukaryota; kingdom Metazoa; phylum Arthropoda; class Insecta; order Hymenoptera; family Epichrysomallidae; genus Sycobia; species Sycobia sp. Sy_11. Next base: position 136,246 of record JACCIC010000235.1, read on the forward strand.
TTTTCTGTTTTTTAACACTACGTAGTTCGACAGCTTCGCTCATTATCTCTATCCGTTGCCACGTAGTGAATACACGTGTAAACTATGTACAGCAGGACATGAAAAAATCAATAATAGTATGATTTTTAGTAAAGTTGTGCAGCGTTTCGAAAACAAAAATCATAATTATGTATAATACATGTACAGTTAATAATTTGTATAGCTTAGCCTTCACAATAAAAATTATTATCCATAATAAAACTTATATACGCTATCGTATCCAAAAATATTAGATCAATAGTAATGTAGTATATTGTTTTCAAGACATTTTGGTCATGTTTGGTCTGGGAAATGCGGATTATCGACTTGTAAGTCAGTATCAAGGAGGAAACAAGTATATAGTATTGTCATCCTTCGAGTCAAATGTAACAGGTTACGAATTATTAGGCTAGTTGGCCTTATCTTGCGATAATGCTAACTAGCTTATTACACCAACTTCTTTACTTTGAAGCATTCATTTACTACGTCTTTGGAGATGAAATCTGCTCGGTGAAAATGATACCAGGATCAGAGATAGCTTTAACACGATTCATGTGCGAATTCTCATTTAAAGAAATAAATATCAGAGAAGCGGTACTCCGGAATACGTTTAAGGTCTAACATTGTTTTTAAAATTTAAAGCTAAGCAGTTCATCGAGATGCCAACAAAAAAATCAAATCAGTATTCCGTTACAAGTTCGAGCACTTGTAAGGAGAAAAGATGTATGAAACAAATTTTAAGTATATAATAGAGTTTAAACATTGATAACTTCTCAGTAACGTCAAGTTTCCCAGTAGATCATTCACAAAAATAGTAAAGAGTAAGGGGTCCAGATGTGAGAGCCTCGCAATACATCGGTATTTGGATATCGTCTTCCTGAATACGTGCCACTTACCTTTGATGGAATTCATAGGGTCAAGGTAAAGCGAATGCGTTTTCCACGGACACTACGTGATTATAGTGTTTAGAAATTAACATATTCTGACTGAGTCGATCGAATTTTTCGAGAAATCCAAATGAGTTGGATCTATACTTTGTTGTTTCTTCATCCACTACAGCCATCGAAACAGAATTACACTAAAAATAAATAAACTACAAATATTATATTTACTTTTAATAAAACCATATTACGTTGTGGATTATATAAGCAAACTAATACGTATTTTATAGTTCGGTAATCCATGATTTTAGCGAAAGAATAGATATGGAAAGGCAAATCGCTGTTATCGAGACCTTTTGTAATTGGAGTAAAAGGCAGCTTGAAGGGCGTCAGTATTTGTCATAAAATAAAACAATTTCAATCATTTTAAATGAAGAAATACATATTAGTATTTGATTTGATGCATCGTATTCTGGACAGCACCAAATGAAAAACTATCGCCCGTGTCTTCAATAGCTAGGGCAATATCTGATTTACAGATATGAAAAAAATTGATCGACGATTGTATCGATGGTCTTCAACTTAAGAAAATCCAAGCGATTATCCGAATAATTGGATGAGAAAAAATTCGAAAATATGGCGCTTCATTATCTGATGCAAAAGATACTCGAAATAATTAAACGAGCTTTAGCAGCCTCATATAGAAGTTTCAGTGTGTTGAAATAAGTAAAAAAGAGAAGAACATAAAACAAGTTGGCATATAGTTTCGAAAAGATATGTTTAAATCCATCATATGTTTAAATATCCAATTGATAATTTCTTTATAAACCATTTCAGTAACTGAAATTCAAAGTATAACATTGAGGCTGCAATTCGACAGATTCTGTGGTATTTATGTATAAAAATAATTGAGAATAAGATCATAAAGCCTCAAACACGAAAGACAATGAAAAAAGTTAACACAGGTGTAATTCGTCCTTTTTACTATACGTATTGATTTATTTTTTCTTATTTAATTCAATTCATCCTGATAGATAATTATTTCCTGTACTTGTACTATTTACCATGGAGCAAAAAGAATAAAGAATTAATGCAGAATAGAAGAAAAAATCCAATAAGTACACTTATTGTCCACTCGGCGCGCGTTCGCCGATCTCTCTATCCCCTCACATCAGCGTGATGCACGGAACCATCAGGAAAAACTATTGCTATTCATCTCTCTCTCTCTCTCTCTCTCTCTCTCCCTCTCCCCCGTCTCCCTTTCTCTTTAACAGCTGTAAAATCGCGCGAAAAAGGGACGAATTAGCGTCCCAATGTACATACAAACAGAATGGACGGACGGCCGAACAGTATATACGAGGGGCCGAATGAAAGAAGCCGCTGCCGCGGCTGAGAATGGGAGACGGACGAGCGCCACATCCGGACGAACGGATCGAACGCGCAATCCGAAACATAATGGGCCATGTAAAAGGAAAGCCGAAGACGATGACGGCTATGGGAGCTGGGACGAGGCCGACGCTACACCGACGCTACACCGACGCCGCGGCCGTGGCCGGCCGGCTACGAGGGGCTACACGGGCTAAAGTATTCGGCGCCGCCTCTCTCGCGTTTTTCCACGATCGGCGTGCGGTTCTCCGGTTCTCCGGCGCGCCGCGAGAGAGGCGACGAGGGATGACTCCGCACATTTTTGCGCGCAAGCGCGCTCCCCCTTTGTTCCACACACACACACACACACACTCGCGTGCGCGCATACACACACATTGACACAGATATATTTATGTACATATGTTTCTGTGTATAGGTATTTGCTCTATAATCGATGCAGTCGTGAGTATTATATGGTGTGGAGCCGAGAACGAGAGCGTTATACTTATACTTATATATATATATCGAATGAGGGGGAGAAAAACCGAAATTGATTCTTCTTTAGCAGCGTGCTACATAGCCGCCCGCTCGCGGTATCTTTCTTATATACGGTCGTCTCCCACTAGCGCGAGATCGTCTCACCATATAGCGATTCGCCTCGCCGATCCGGGGCGAAAAGTATGCGCGCAGGTGGAGACACGCTCATTCTCTCCTACGCCCCTTCCCACCTTCTCCCCCCTCGCACTCTCTCTCTCTCTCTCTCTCTCTCTCTCTCTCTCTCTTTCCCCTTCCTTTTCCTCGTCCACCGCGCCCATATTTGCTATATGGGGGATTATGATGTCGAACGCGCTAATTCGTCGTGACAACGCTCTTTTTCTCCGGGCAAAAAGAAAAGGCAGACACTGAAAGAGAGAGAGAGAGAGAGAGAGAGAGAGAGAGAGAGAGAGAAGGCGAGGCGATTGAATGGAAATTAAGCAGTTATTTTCTTTCTCTATGTATATGTACACATTGACACATATACTTGTATTTTCTTGCGCGCGTTCGGTCATGTCATCTACCGGTAAAAACTGGACCAGGCGCGGGCGGTGCGCGTAGCGCCGTTTTGCTACGCAGCGATTTACATCTTATATACAATATATGCATAGTTACCCATATATATATATATATATATATATATATATATATATATATAGATCTATGTACCTGGTATCGAACCCGGTATTATAAACCCCTGCGAGCTGCTTAGAGCAGCCTTTGTTCGACTCTCTCTCTCTCTCTCTCTCTCTCTCTCTCAACATATATATATATATATATATATATATATATATATATATATATATATATATATATGTATGACGTCTTTATATTATTTACGAGAGACGAATATATTGATTTATGGTTTCGGCGCTCGTGTGCGCGTATGAAATTTCATTTTTGTACAGTCATTATCGCTTTTGCGGCGCGCCAGGTTAATTATGAGCGTCGCGGCGGCATTATGGCTTTGGTCGCAGGTACATAATGTAAGGAAGCGTGTACAAGCGTCAGCTTAGCGGTCAGCCTTTAAATCCCCGTAGGCTTACGGCCGTAATCTAAAAGTCAGCTTGTATTACTGTATGGCTTCCATGAGCTTCTGGTGTATTATACGGCAATTTTTGAAGAATGAATTGAAACGTTTAGGAGAGACGCGGCCAAAAATATTTAAAACTATTTGTTTGATGTTTTCTTTTTTTTTTTTTTTATGAAATTTTATTGGATATTTTCATTGTATCAGAGTTTTCGCCGGCCTTCTTTTTCAGAATATCCCTAAAATAACTATGTCTTGCAAGAAAACGTTCTTTTAAATCTATAACAAAAAAATTATCTAAGGGTGCCAATATATCCTAAAATCGTAAAAAAAATTTATACGTAATAACGTATATATCTTGCCATTAAGTCTCAAAATTAAGATATTACTTTTTGTTCATTAATTTTCTTATATTGTCTAATGGAAAAAATAAGTTTAAATACATGGTTTCTTAGTATGTTGGATCTAGTCTACACGATATAAAAATTTAAAAAAATAAATCTTGCTTTTCAATTAAAAATGACCAAGTACAAAGAGTTTGTATTTTTGAAGCGATCTAATTATTTTCAATTGACAATAGTAATATGGTATTTTTGCTCTTTCTTGTCACAAATAGTTTTCTAAAAATTGAAATTTGTAGCCGTTGGTGCGCGTTTGCGTTAGAAATTCTAGACAAAATGCGACCTTTTAGTAGGCTTATGCATATTTATGGATGTGTCCAGCAATAATGAAAATTTTCATTCAATTTTATGTTCAGAGCAAAAGCTTTTGATAAATACAAATTAAAAAAATTGATTTAATTCATTTAAGATTAAATTTTCTACAGTTTAGTAAGAATAATAGTAGTGTAATTTTACTACAGAGTCACTCGGAGCAGACCTGTTGAAAATATTGGCTTAAACTCGAGGCCTACGATGGCTCGATCGCTAGAGCGAAGGACTAGTAACTCGGTGATCCGAGTTCAAATCCCGGTCTCGGCCGATTGGCGCAAGCACCGCTGTAACAATTTACATGTGCTTTGTTTACAAACACATCGTAGACCTCGGCCGCTGATTAGCGCCGATAATTGGAAGCATAAATAGAGCGACGTTAAATAACATTAAAAAAATATATATATTATTTAGACTGAAACGGACATGAGCAGGTAATCTCGTCATTGTGGACCGAATAAGCAGCTTGATGAAAGAACGCAAATGCGCGCGGCATTATGACCAACTACTCGTTGTTATTTGCCCATTTAATAAAATATCATAGGCAGCATTGCGCTTATTTATTGTAACTTGCCCGCTGCGCGTAAATTGCCTTAGAAGTCCGCCGTGGATTAAGACAAATCGAGATAAAACAAAGACGTCGCAAAATACGCGCTGGCTCTCCTGAAAAAAAAAACCGTCAGCGAGAAAAGATCGAGGTGCTCGAAACAAGAGGGAGAGAAAAAAACAAGAAACATCGAGCCGAGAAAGTATATATGTGTATGTGTGTATATATATATATATATATATATATATATATATATATATATATATATATATGTATGTATGTATAAGGAGAGAAATATCTGTTAGAGATTCTCAGGATTGTTCGCCCGCGATCCCAGGGGGTCCCTCTGTATGGCGCGGGGCGCGCATATATACAGCCTCGACCACGCCTCGGTCCGGCCATTATATTCATCGTGTACGCAGCTCGACAAAGAGGCCTCGATTTTTCACTGTCGAAAAGTGCCCGTGGTGCGGCGTAGGTACACCCTACATATAGTACCTCTATATAATGTAGCGCGGCGCGCAACTGCGACGGGTGGTGGGAGAGAGAGAGAGAGAGAGAGAGAGGTAACGAGCCAAAAACAAGAGAGAACCTCGAGTCCCCCCTCTGTCCACGGTCAAGACGCGCTCGGCAATCAGGTCGTTCGTTGTTTCCGCCGTTGTTGCGCGTCCTTAGTCCGTAGATGATCTCTTAGACACAATCTCGCCAGTGGTGCGTATTCTATATTCCTCACTCCTCGGTATTCATTAATCGATTGTTTCGAGTCGCCCTCCTCCTTCTATCCCCTTCGTGCTCCGGAAAGTTGATTTATTTTAACAGGTGTCTTCGACGCTCCGCGCTCTCTTGGATAAAGCTACTCTTCTAATATATCTATTATACATATGCATATACATACACATATATATATATATATATATATATATATATATATATATATAGACATATACATATATACATACAAATATGAGTGAAGCAACTCAATTAAAGCGTTCTATAAGAATAAAGGGTGTCTCGGGTGTACGCGATCGAGAACCCGGGAGAAAATTCCCTCATCAACAATATCTATATATATATATATATATATATAATATAGAATCTCGGCTCGTCCCGCGCGCTATTCATTAGAACTGGGAGGGCGGTAGGGGGTGGGGCCGGATGAAAAAGTGGGCC
>JACCIC010000235.1:147500-182500 GCA_018907035.1 Sycobia sp. Sy_11
TTTACATATGAAAAAAATTTCAAAACGTTTGCATTTCCACACTGTTTAAACCAGTATTTGGAAGCTTCATTGTACTGTTGAATAGTTAATGTGATTTTCAATAAATCAATAATTAATTAAAATAAACGAGCACTTCTTGCTCGACTAATAAAAATTGATCTCGTCAGTCTCTTGACTTTTCTTTTTAATATAAAAAAAAACTCTTTGAAGAAAAACAAATGAAATTTCCAGCGATCGTAATTGATTATTTTATTATATAAGGATAAGAGTATGATTTTAATAATTCGCAAACCGATCGATCAGTACGTATGAATACGTTGTACAGACAGAGTATGAATTATTCTTTCAATAAATTATCCAAGCATCTACATCTTTTATTCTGTTTTTTTTCCTTACAGAAGAATTACTTTTGTCAATGGTAATTCGAGCTATAAATATCTTCCACTAGGATCCAGACGCATCCGCGCACTCGAATCACTTCATCGAAGCTTTACAAAATTACAGAAAATTCCCTTTGACCGCTTCCATCGCTCTTGATGTGCTGCATGTGCATATATACACACACACACACACACATATAGTCGGCCATCATCATTGCTTTTGCTTTTCTCAATACCCGGCACTTTTCTTTACCGCGGAATTCCTCTACGTATATACACAAGCATTATACACCTTACGGACGAGGTCGAAGAGCGCGCTTACAAAAAGGACGAACACTATACACGCAGCGACTCCTTTGTTACACACACACACACACACACACACACACACCTACATATATACATATATAGGTTTCAAAGTCCTTCGGCGGAAGGGCGCGCAGTATATGTATGTATATATATATATATATATATATATATATATATATATATATATATATATGAAGGATGGGGTAGTATGGGGGGGGGGACGAAAGATATCGTCTACATACATTATGAGTGTATATATATATATGGGATGAATAGACCGCGCAGGTTATTCCGTGTGGCGAGTTTCCGGTCTATACGGAACAGTCTTCGGCACCCCCCCCCTCGCCCCCCGCCGGTTCCTTTACCCGGAATCGCTTTCTTCGCCACCTATACGTTGTTAATTAGAAAATTTTGTCTACTTTTGGGCTACCGCATTTAACTGCCCCGGCGGCATTGTATATATATATATGTATATAATATATATATATGCCTTGTATTATGCACGACGGGAAAAATCTTTACGATCCTTCTTTCCGGCTTCGGCGTTTGTATGTATATATATTATGCACATAGGTATATTCTAAAATCTGAGCGGGAAGCGTAGCTAATTTGCCATAATGATTTTCTATTTTCTACAAAAGTATCGGGGTATTTTTCTTCTTCTTTATTTTAAACATTATTGAATACATTTGAAAAATTAAATATTTGAAAGAAAACTATATATATTATAAAACCAATTGTGTGTGCGCGCGCGCCTGTGTGTGTGTATCGCAAGCTTATAGCAAAGAATTAATTTTTTTGGCAATGACACTTCTAATTTGATAATAAAACAATTGCGTGCTTCGAAGCAAAAAAATCAAACTTTCGTTCCGATTAGATCGTTTTGGAGAGCGTTTGAAAAATATCGATCCATTTAGTTTATCACTGCGAGGCCACAAACATATATGTATTTTTACACCTGCGTGAAATGGAGCGCAGATGATATATAAGGGGCATCAATTATACCCGCTCCTTTTACAATGATCAGACTCGTTGAATGGCCCATTTCTCATCGGACTAATGCGTGTAATATTGACTGGAGTGAGTATTTCTGATTCCTGAGCGTTGCCCTTTGATGCTTCCCCGTTTACCGAACCTTTACTATAGATCACTTCATGTCACTGATACATTGGTCTATCTTACTTCCTCTCTTTCGATTGACTATATATATATCATAGGTTTACTCGTTAATTTCTTCAATTGCACAATTCAATCTGGCTGGTACATCACAACTCCAATTTTTAAGTTAGTGTCCAAAATGAAAGTGCATGCAGAACTGCGTGCCAACTTATTTGTTATTGTGTTAAAAAAACGTTTAATTTTTTTCTTCAAAGCCTAATTAATTGAATCATGCATTTTCATGCTCGCACTGCATTCAATGCCAGAAATCGGCAAATTTACATATTATGCCATGTATAGGGCGTATGAGAAACCCGCATTGTCATCTATATTTTATCAACACGTAATTATTAATTGATTCTCTATAATTTTTTATCTATTACTTTATGTCCTAAATAAGAAAAAAAAACAGATCTATAACTATCGATTAATTTATCAAAGTTTTTTTCATGATACGTAAATTTCTATAGATAGTCTCTTATATATCATCCCTTATTAATATAAAAAAATTTTTTGATGTTTCTTTCCTTTTCCTCCATTTTCTGAGCCTGTGTGTATTACTTTTCGCATTTCCATCTCCTGCACGCTTCCCCGTCTACCGCGATACCGTTGGGGCTAACAGATATAGGCGACCACTATATCGTATGTATAAATATAGTCGAAGTATAACCGAGAAGTTACCGAGCCATTAGCGTTATACATGTATATGCGTACGCGGCTGATAAACGAGCCAGTGACAGGTGCGAAAGTAGCCCCGAGACGAAACGGCTAATTTCCTTAGAAATTGAATGGGCGCATCGCATTCGCAACGTGCCCCCAGCAATACTATATCATCCGTACTGATTTTTGCGGAAAAATATTTGTACAGCCTTCTATATTTATTTTGCTTGTGCTGCTTCTCTTCACGGTTAAATTCACTGTTATGCCTCTATACCGCTGTTATTATCCCTTCTTGGTGTACTTTTTTTATTTATGTTCGAACAATCGGTTAATAACAAGATTATTCTTTGAATTTTCTCAGGATTTCAAGGTCTAAAAATTGCATATACTGATTGATATTTTCTAATAATATTAACAGATTGAAACACCAATATGGAAAAGTGGTATACGATTTTAAAAAATAAACATACTTTCTCGTACTAGTTAATTACGCGATGATATTAATCCCAACTTGGCCTTTTTAGTTATACCACATATAATTCAATGCCATTATACATGGGTAGACCATTTACTCTCGTTTTCCTTTTTCTTTAAATATCTTCAATACTCGTCTACGTATATTCACATATTTGTTTATTTATTTCTTTCTTTAATGAACCATTGTTCGTTGGTCTATGATGTGAATCTACAAATCGAGAAATATGTAAATATTCTAATACTTATTCTTATTGATATTTTCATTATTGTTATTAAATGAAAGTACGATACGAAAGTGCGACATTGACAGTCATGTGGATTTTTTAAAAAATATATTTTCTTGAATTTTAGATTATCTTCAATTAATATATGGGCATATAATAGCAATGTCGGCTTACTGTTCTTTATGGTAAGAGCCTAGAAATTAATGTCAGTTTTGTTGAATTTGATATAGGCTAAATTATTTTTCCATATAATGCAACTTGTACCAATAGAAACTTAATCCACGATCATAGAATAATTGCACCAAAACCTCCCACATAAAAACAAAGAATTAAAAAAAGTTAATATCGCTTAGACTTTACCGAGACTTCTATAATGTTGCAAGTAATCGAAAAAAAAGCAATTAGCTGTTTTGACTGCAAGACTATGCATCTGAAAAAGTAAAAAATTCACGCTCAATACACTAATATCCCGGAAGCTGAAATCCTTTCAAGTATAGCCGTATTCCGTAAGTATTTTTCTCGACGAGTCACATTTCGTGATCTTTTTAAACATATACGATATATGTGCAGTTGCGCTAGGGCGACTTCTACCGGATATGTCATTCGGATCGTTGTATATTCTTATTCTAGAGCTTAAATCTTGCGAAAAAATATAACGAAAGATATACAACCTAAAGCGCAGAAAAAAACAAGTTTCTTGCTTATTACGACTTCTCACGAAACGTAAAATTTCTAGAGTAAGAACTTGCGGAAAGTTTAGGGTAGATTCATACAAATTTAGTTTATTTCGGGCAAGTAAAGTCTTCAGGTTTCAGTAACTTCAGTTCAGGAAAAAAATCGTTACGTCAACTTGAGTTCTAGCAAATTCACCAAGGTTCAGTTAAGGCAAGTTCAAGCAAATTCATTTCGAGCAGATTCAAGTAATTTAGCTTATAGGACTTTTTGGTCTTAGAGAGTTGCAAGTAAGTTCCATTCAGTCAAGAGAAGATAGATTTAGGAGCGTTCATTTTAATTCAGGCGAGATTAGTTCAGTTCAAAGAATGGAAATTCAGTCTAGGAAAGTTGTGACAATTTTATACAACTTGAGTTCGATAAATCTACTTCAGCTCAGTTGAAGTTTGTTCAGTAAGGTACCGATAGTTATCATTAAATTCAATTACATCCAGGCAAGTACAGTTCCGCTTCTTTCTGTTTAGTTCCGTTCAGGCGAATTGAGGCAAACGCAGACAGGTTTAGGTTATATATATATATATACTTATAGCAGTTAAAAGCATATAAGAGTAATTATCTTTGTTTGAATAAACTTGAGGTAGATGAAATTACAAACATCTCTTTTGTATTTTTTATTACCTCAATTAACATATGTCGAAGTGTTTCACAACTTTTAATTTATTAATTAAATGCCTGTTACAATTTTAAATTGCACGTTCAAAAAAAGTTCACTTATAAGTTCGCTTGAAGAAAAAAATTTTAACTCATAATTTAATGAGCGGAAATATAGTTACTATAGGCACTGTATCCTCTTTGTCGTTAATGGATTAATAGCAAAATTCCAATTACAGTTATACTTAATAATCCAATGTACAATTTAAAAAAAATTTTATAGTTGATTCATTTTTTTTATTCTTATAAGAATATGAAAATTTGTAAATAATTAAATATATATTTTATTTATTATTCCACATGTAAAAATATTTTTTTTTTATAATTTTTGCAACTTGCTATGAGATTTACAATGAATTATACTAATGCTAATATGATAAAAAAAAACGGCTATGCATATTACAAGAAATTTATACAATTTTAGTTTTTTCGTCTATCTTATGTTTATCTATATTTACGATCTAACGTTGAAATAATCCAGCAAAATACCATTAAATCGGTAAAATATTCGGATCTAAGTAATTATTCCACTTGGCTGATCAATCGACTCAATAAAAAAACAAAAAGGCATACGAAAGAAACAAAACATACAACGTGAAAAATTAATCAGCGACTCGTTTTGTAAAATAAACTGCCCGTCAGGATCTCTTTTATTTAGGGGACATTATCTTAATAGAGAAATTGGGAGGCTTTATGGGAGGGACGAGAGATAGAGGAAGGAATATAAAGATTGACAGGACGCTTATTGGATTCGGCGAGATGCGCATATACACGTACGCGTCTTCACATGTACATAATATATATGTAGATGCGGTAGCGGCGCGGTGTGGAGCTATCGAAGATATATATATATATATATATATATATATATATATATATATATGTATACAGGCGAGCATGATCAGCGCGACGCTCGCCGTCCTTTTCCCACGTTGCGCGCCACCGCCGTGTCCCTCCCGAGCTCAGAGAATGCCCCCGAGTGTGCGTCTTCATCTATACAGTATATCTGTATACCGAGGCGAAGACCTGTAATAATGAGAGGCGCCTCTCATCGGTGTATCTGCCGACGCTCCCCCGCCCCTCCCCTCCCTCGGTCAAACACTAAGGTGCCGCTTGCTCTTTCTCTCTCCCCTCCCTATCCTCGCCTCCTTATATAGAGAAAATCCCAGGAAACAAGAAACAAATTATCTCGTCAGAGATACATAAGAGCGCGGAACGCGGAGAAATGAACGGTCGGGGATCTGATGATGCGCATTGGACCCCGGCCATAAGGCCATATATATATATATATAGCGAAAGTGGTTGGGGTACTTTTTAAGAAGAAATGTACATCTATAGCTAAAACTAGTTTTTTTTACCTTTTTTTTTAATACATTATAAATATATGTATGATTTCCTTGTCAGCCGAACGCGAAAACGGCTTTAAGTGTAAATTATGTGCATATATACATTTTATATAGAATTGCGATTTTGTCCGGTTCGTCACGTGTATAGACATTAGCCGGCTTCCCTCGTTTGTCATTTATACATATGCCAGAATAGGACTCGGGCGCTCGATGCCCGATTAAAAGCCTTATTAATGACGCGCGATATTAAAATATCATTCGGACGGCCGATACTTGGCGCAATATATATATATATATATATATATATATATATATACACATATACATATAGACGCGCGCGCGCGTGTGTGTGTGTGTGTGTGTGTGTGCGTGCGTGAATATGTTGATATATTTGGAAGCCATCATTATTTTGGGCATAGACGCGTAAAAACGATTTTTTCAATTCGACCACTAACTGGGTATACCTATATATGTATACAAATCGTTTAAGACGGTTAAGGCAACACTTCGGTCTCTCTTTCTCTCTCCCTCTCTCTTTCCTGTTTTCGGCTTGACTTCTTCATTTGTCCGTATATATAGATGGCGAAGCATCATCTCACTTTTCATCGTTCTCTCTCTCTCTCTCTCTCTCTCTCTCTCTCTCTCTCTTCCTTCGCACACGCGGGTGCGACTGGCTCGCTCATCAGACGTGTGTATATGCATAAAACGCGCACGCAAACGCGCACCCGGTCGCAGACACGCACGCGGCCAGACTCTCTTCGTCTCGACCGGCCGAGGTGGCTAACCAAATCGAGCGAGCGAGCGACGGCTTAGAGAACTTATATAGCGCCCTGCGTGTCGGGCGAGGCGGCTCTTTTCTTACCTGATCTTTGCGCTCGAAGGGGGGAAAAAGGAGGAAAGAAAGAAAGGAGAGAAATGGAGAAAAAAAGGAGGGAGTGTGTAATAGGAGGGGAAAAAGCGAGAAACAAGGCGAGACCACGCGCTTGTATAAGACACGAGTGTTTGCGTGTATGTATATAGTCTTATATATATATATATATATATATATATATATATATATATATAAGTATAAATGTACTTATAATATATACATAACAAGCACGCGTGTGCTCCTCTCTCGAGTGGTCGAAACAGGTAAATATATATATATATATATATATATATATATATATATATATAAGCTCCACCGTAAACCTCGTGCATATATGCAACCGCCAGACTTAGCGAGGGTGTGTGTGCGCGAGTATGCGGAGGGAGGGGCGACGCGTCGGGGCCGAGCAGGAGAGAAGAGACCGAGAGAATTAAGGTAGTTAATGAGCTGGAGCATAGGGCGGGAGCATCTGCGAGGAATAAGAGGGTCGGGAGGGTGGGGGGGGCGGCGGGGACGAAGCAAGAGCAGCGAGGAATATAAGACGTCGCTCGCGTGCAGCGCGCGACGTTCCCGCAACTTTTACGGCGTTTCTTCCTTTGCCGCCCGCCGACCCGCCCTCCCTCCGAGATTAGAAAAATATTTTAATGCTTAACAAAATAGTATAATAAATTACATTTTTTTTCTCTTTCAAGCAAATTATTGCTACGTATTATGTCCATATCATGTTAAGATAAAGCGAAACAGAAATACTATTATAACAATGCAGTAAGTCAGTCTTACTAATATTATAGATACTATAATAATAACAAGTATAAATAAAATCTAATTATACACATGTAATGGATCACGTTCGAGCATCTATCAGTAAAATAAATAAATAATTCCCATCAGATACAAGGACCGAGAGAAAGAAGAAGATAGAGAGAGAGAGAGAGAGAGAGAGAGAGAGAGAGAGAGAGAGAGAGAGAGAGAGAGAGCTATGTCAGGATTCTTTTTGTATATTGTATCAATAAATCAATTTAATAAAATCTAGTGTATGAAGCGATGCTGAACTAAACTATCATGTGTCGATTGTAATCAGGCTTGATTATTTCAACATTTTTGTAGATTGGTAGATATTACAACTGGTAGATATTATGGTCATTCCTTTCTCAGTTCAATATTGTATGTCTTTAGAGTCAGTCAGTGCTTGCACATTGCAAACACACGAAACTGAAGAATCAGCGAATAAGTCTTACGAGATGAATTAGATTTTTTACTGCATAACATGGCTTACAAGGAATTAGATTTTCGTTGCGCACATGATTTATTGCCAAATCGTTGTCTCGTTACTGTGTATCATGATGGATATTTAAATGCCATTTTTACCGTCTGTATTTGCCCCGTCCTACCTATTAGAGGGGCCATGAAAAGCGATGCAAGCGTCCGTCGCGGTAACCAAAATATTCTATGTTCTTCGACTATTTATATATGTTACCTGTTAAAATATTTAATAAAATATTCAATAAAATAGACCAATACATTTACTATCGAAATTGTAAGTTTTATACTTATCGAATAGTTCGATGTCGTATGATCGGAGAAAATATTGGATTTCAGAAGAATGAATTAGTTGCTTTAACTTAAGGCAGGACAATATTTAAATGAAATTAACAAATTTATCATTGAGAACATCTGTATGAATTTATGGATTTAAGAAATATAATTTCTATCTATCATATCATCGGCATAATTCTTTTATTTTTATATTCGATGTATATTATCGTAATGAATTTCCTAATAATAAAGTATCGAATAGTAGTCGAATAGATGATGAAAGAAAGCTTTCATTTGTCAAAATCCTTTGGGGATGTGTCAACACTGACGTGAGAAATTGAGTTCAGAGTCAAAGACGTAGCTCTAATTATCTTTATATAATCTTTGAAATCCCGAATATTGCATTAAAACAATCAGATTAAAACAGACAATAGTCTAATAGTTGTATGCCAATGACTATAAAATCGTTCAAACGTCAATTGACAACACCTGTTTGAAATGTTAATGTTTCTTCGAAACGGAGTAGAAAAAAAGTTTTTTGCAGCATAAACCATCTGGCAATACAGTCTAATGACATTTAATATTATCATTATTTATAATTATCATTATCTACAGTTATATATGAATTAAAAGTAAAAATATGTATCATAACCTCAATTTAAATAATCACTTGACTGGTTTTACAAAGCAATGTTTTAACATTAACAATTATCTTCCAGGCGATAGTACATCTAAGATTAGATGACCTGCCATGTTAAGGACGATCCCAGCAGTTGATCTAGGACGAAACGTACAAAAATATTAGTTTTCTGTTCATTCACATATTGCTTATAATATAAAGTCATCATATTGGGCTGAATTGCCTGAGAGACAATTGTCAATGTTAAAACATTAGTTTGCGAAATTACACAAGTGATTATGAAAATTGAATTTATTATTGAAATTTGTTTCACTAAATGATTTAGCGTTTATTGTTCCTTTATTCTTTCCTTTATTCATATTTATCATTATATATAGTTATCTGGATCAATCTAGATTAACTTGGACATCCAGATCTTGCAGCTGTGATTTTTGTGCATTATTATATTTCGAGAAGTTATTTGCTGTTTGGAACGTTCTCACCAAGTTCAAAAGCTTAAACTATTTATAAAGTTTAATTTAATATTAAAGTTTTGTAATATCGACAAATGTTTACATAGAAATTACTCCTTCTGGTATTGGTCAATCTCAAGTAAGTCTCCTTTTATCAGAACTACTTTAAATTCTTTCATGATCCTATAGCTATATATACTTTTGTGTGAAACAACTAAATATCCAGAACAAACATTGCCTGGCGAGCAGAATAGTAATCCCCGATGCATAGTTCCCCTATATATATATATACACATCTATATATAATTTAATAAATATTTTCATTGGTCTTACAGTCCAATTAAATCAATCGAAAATAATACGTAATAATATCAATATTTATTTATATTAATATTAATACATCAATATACAAAAATAATAAAAATAAAAAATTAAAATTAGAAATTCGACTAAACGTTTTCTCGACAATTTGTACTACGTCTTTAATTAGGTAAGAGTGGTGGGGACAATCACATTGCACTTTACTAACATAAAAATTTTTTCAGCTAATATTTTTATTTTCAGATTAGTCTACGGGGGTGATTTTATACAAGGACAGTCTGACTGTCATTATAATTTAAATTTTTTATTTTTATTATTTTTGTATATTGATGTATTCATATTAATATAAATATATATTATTACGTATTATTTTCGATTGATTTAATTGAACTGTAAGACCAATGAAAATATTTATTAATTTGTTTATAAGCACTCGACAAAAGCACAATTAATGTGTGTGTATATATATATATATATATATATATATATATATATATATATATATATATATCAGAAAAACTACACTCCGTTCGTCAATATAAAGTTTTAGACATGTTCAACAATCGATTGTTCTATGATTTATGGACTGAAGTTCGGGTGACAGGCATTTTTTAAGATTGATCGAGGGTAATATATACACTCCCTTCATCGTTTACTTATACGATTTCAACAAGCAGGGCCGCACGGACGAACGAACGAATGGGATAGTCGGAGGAAAGTAACCCGCTCTTCTTCAGACGACCTTTGCTTTTTTGCGCAGAAAATTTAATTATGTTTTATGCACGAGCTCTGACTATGTCGCCTTGCACCTGCATGTAAAGTACAATGTCAATCAGGGAAATCGAACTGATAATATGTATTTCCGCAATAGCGAGGAAAGCAATGACGACGTCAACAACACCATCTACAATATACTTCTATGTACAGTATGTACAATTTGTATTCATACCCACGGTTTCGCTCTTTCTATAAAAAGCATGTCGAACTTACAATTAAATGTCATCCGATATTTTGTATAATGGTATCTTCCGTTTAGAGTTTTCCCGTGTTACTTTTAACTTTTCTACTTAAGTATAAAATCTGAATTGATATCTTTTATACAAGAAAAAATTCATAAACTTTTCATCCTTACGGTTTAAAATGCTTAAAAACACATTGTAGTCAAATTCACCATACTGTACGATCGGTCAATGGGATAAATGTAGAAATGGTTTTTTAGGTACAATGTTCGTATAAAAGCATCGAAAAAAAAGAATCCAAATCATACAGCACTGGAAAATTCTTGCTGTATGGGAAACTAAAAAAGTCAATATTAGTTTAACAATAGATTATTTAATGCCAGTAGGACCTGGTCATTCGTAAATAACTAAAGTAATTTTTTTTTATCGAAATTTCGTGTAAATTAGTCGATTAGATATTTTATATACTTTTTAACTTTTGTTCGAAAGTATAGAGAAGGCTAAGTGGAGGGATTACTCACAAAAGTGAAAGCAAATCGACATTATGCAACAGAGGAACTGTCAAATAAACTTTGCCAATCTCGGTCGAATATTTAAATACACTTCTATACGATATCCGTACATATGTATGCTTCAACTATCAAGCAATCGATGTAAAAAATAACTTTACACGCGATGATGTTCAGATAGAGAAGAGTTTATCATCCTTAATCATCTATAATATGACTTTATTCCTCAAGCAGTGCTTTCGAATGAACAGTGAATATGTCACGTAAATGAAAGAATGCAACTGGTTTGGTATTCGTATCTTACGTATCCTACATGGCTCTTGACGAGAATTTCTTCTTATGTATCTACTACACCGACCCAGACCGATCCTGTATTCATCTAAAAATCATTAATTACGATATTAATTTTCCATCCCATACAACGAAGCATAAATCTGGAAAGAGCCGTTGATTTGCTTGTAGAAGGATTAAGATGTCAGAGTGACTTTTCATTTCTTCTACATATGTAAACACATGCACGATGAATAACTGAAAATCCCTTCTGAATAAATTCCAATTAAAGATTGTTTCCCAATTCTTACGAAATAATTAATGAATCAAAATGAAATTATATCATCACTCTGCGAGATATAACTTTGTTATATCCTTCTCTTATATTAGATAATTATTTACTTATCGAGACGTAAAACTCATTCTTCTCAAAAGCAATTTTTCACTCGTTCATAATTCGAGATTGATGTGAGGGAACGATTCCCGTTCATTCGTATTTGGACAAAAAAAGCTTGAGGCCCGATGCTACGAAAATGTATTGCCTAGCAGACAGAAATATTTTACACACGTATACTATGTATGAAAAAAGGTATAATTTAAAACTTAATAAAAAATTTTGATTAATATAAGAATAATGACTACGACAAGCGATGGGGAAGATCTAAAATCTCCTTTTTCATTTCGTCGACTTATACATACAAATAATTATTAAAATATTTTATTTATATGAGTTTTAACCAATATTTTATATATAAATACAAATTAAAATATCAATATTAATATTTTATATATAAATACAATTACAAGTTTTGCGCGTAAAAGAAAATCCCCTCGCTGCCTGAATTGCAAGACGTCGCTGGATCTTCTCTTCCCCTCCGGCGAAGCGCTCGGGGTATTAAGTAATTATCGCCAGAGGTCGGCGCGCGCGCGCTCCTCGCGAACGAGAGGGATGGGTAATAAACGATATCGACATTTATAATCTCTCTATTTCGAAAGAATGGATTTGCCGGTTGCGTGAGCTCGCCCTGTATATACACAGAGACACACGCGCGAGCAGAGAGATAGAGAGTGAGAGAGAGAGAGAGAGAGAGGGAGGAAGGGAGGACAGGCCAATAGAGGGCGATAGAGACGTATACGCAGGACCAGGGTTTGGAAGGAAGAGGGAGACAGAGAGTAAAGGATAACGCGTTTCTGTTTGCGAGAGAGGAAAGACGGCATCTCGCGCAGGCACCGCGGACTTCGGAGCTTGAGTCTGATGCGCTGCTCAGGCGCGCCTGCGCGCGGGGAGGCAAGACCCAGCGAGCAAAAAAACGAGGCAGACTGGATAGAGAAAGAGAGAGAGAGAGAGAGAGAGACAGAGAGAGAGAGAGAGAACGAAGGAAGCGATGGAAGAGAGAGAAAGAGAGAGAGAGAGAGAGAGAGAGAGAGAGAGAGAGCGCAGAGAGAGTGGGGCGCACCTGACCAGCGTGCGCCGCGGGAACAGAAAAGGCTCTCTCGCTCTTTCTCTCTCTTTGCAAGGGTAATCTTATTGGCTGGACCCCCACTGCAGGTGGTACCGAGAGAAAGGGTTTCCTCCTTACATTTTTCGTCCTCCTCCTCCTCCCACTCCTCCGCCTCCGCTCCTCTCCTCTCATCACCCTCCTCTCATTTTTTTGCTTCCCTTTTGCGTCCCGGCCCAGCATCCAACTGGTCTCCCGGGACCAGATGAGTCGTTTTCTCCCGGTCGCCCTTTCCCTTGCCATATATACATATACACAACTCGCTACCCCCCCTCTCTCTCTCTCTCTCTCTATCTATCTCCTCTTCCTCCCGCGGCTTTCGTCGAGATATTCAGTTCTCTCTTTATGCTCTGCGCGCTGCTTCGTTTTGGGCCCGGCCGATGATGAGTCTATTTCGAAGAAATTGACGGAACCCTATTGGCAGGTTTACTAATACTCTCGTGGGTATTTAGTCGCTATGTATGTATATATATATATATATATATATATATATATATATATATATATATATATATATATAAATACATTTCTTTCAGGCGTTTCGTTCGTCTATATAACGTCATGCCTGGATTTCTCACTCGCGTTCTTCTTGCTCTTATCTCCGTATAGAGATTTTTAACATATATCTTGCAAAAAAAAAGAATCAACAACTTTTTGTATGATTACTGTTAACGAACTTTTCGTAACAAGTTTATTTTAATGGATTTGGTGAAAAAGCGGGCATTGAATCACTCGGACTAGAATCTGGAGCGTTACATTAATTTTATTTCGTGTTAACGACCATTATAAGAATCGTTTTCTTCACGTAATTCGGCTTGAAATTTTACTTCAATGCCGGACCACGTATCTAATAGCCGGAGGGGCGAGGGGCAAGGAAGTGAGATTTACACACACACACACGAACACACACACACACATTTATATAGAAATAGAAGCAATAACGCTGGCAAGCGTTCGACGATCGCGGGCGCGCACACGCACACGTTGAGACGCACACACGGCATTCCAGCAGCAAAGAATATCTAAATTAACAAGTCATCCAGGTTTTTTTTTCTACGTGTATTCGTGTATCAAAAAGCTATAAAGTCATCCCGCCATCAATTATTTTTTCCACTCAAGGAGCGAGCCAGAATCAGAAAGGATGGGTGGGGGGGGAGGGGGTGCGCGAGGAGGGAACTCGCTAACTCACTCGCGCTATGCTTTGACCCGACGGCAGATATATAAATCCGATATACCTTCCTCTTACCTCCCCCTCCCCGCCCCCAGCGCGCGCTCCTCTCCGCAATCCGTATCTCTCTCGCTCCCCCTCCACCCCCACCCGTTCTCCTCTTTCGAGATGTATCGAGTCGAGTTTATAACGGCAACTTCGATCGAGCATCGGTTCGTCTGTACGTGGACGCGCACAAAATAGTATATAAATATTCATTACGCACATGAGACTTGAGCGCGCGAGCGTGATAGTTGGGTGGGGGGGGGGTGGGAGGGGTGGTCGATCGCGGACATAGCCGTGCTGCGTCGCGGCATCGTGCGCCCGCTGCAACGTATATACGGCACGATCGTCTCTATACACATATATATATATATATATTTAAATACATACGCACACGCATACCTACGTATACAAGCGCGCAGTCCCCGCGCGACGCGTCCGCCGCCACCGCACGGGGCATAATGTCTTAATTTGCAAGCCGACTCTTTCGAAAAATTCTCGCCCGTGTCCCCTACCCCCACGCCCCTCCCCAAGCCCATCGGGGGGGGAGGGGGAATGCGCGTCGGTCTCGCGCACTCTTATAAAGCGCCCGGCAGTCCGGGCGCGTTTCAAGGATTCGCGAATCCCGCGCCCGACGAGATATTCCGGCGGTCCTCTCTTCCCTCTACACGTCGGCGTCGTCGTTGCACGTTGTAGTATATATATATATATATATATATATATATATATATATATATATATATATATATATAGATAATGTGCCCGTTCAGGAAAGCCGAAAGAACCGGTCACCTCTATATGGGAATCCTCGCGTGGATGTATTATAACCGGGCGCAAATAACGCGTCTCCCGTCGATAATTATCATTCGATTCGGATTTGGAGAAGAGAGAGAGAGAGAAAGATATAGAGATGTGTAAATCGAATATACAACGAGGCGGGTATAGGTTTGAGGTTATGGATAGATGTGAATATTAATTAATTTATAGCCAACGCCTTCGATAAATGTTGTATTAAATGAAATTTTTTGCATTTTCTATAGGCAGGCTTTTGCGAACGAGAATGGAATGGATAGAATTGAGTAATTAGCCAATAATATGTAAGTATTGGCGTTTATATGAGAATAAGACTTTAAAAATATATTACATAACATTGTAGGAAGTTATAAAAAATTTTATAGCTTACAACCCGACTCTATTTATCAGAAATTACTTATAATATTTTTTCAAACTAATTACACAGACCTTGAATTTGTACGTTATTTAGAATGTTTAAAAAGTTATACGTGAGTATCTTATGCATAGATTTGCATTGCCCAAAGTATTTATTTACCGTAATAGGTATATTTGATAAGACCGAAATTGGGTACAGCTATATTTTTAGCAATTACATACCATCGTCATATACCACTTCTAAATTGACACGAAGAGGCAATCGCATATGAATGCCGAATTTTGACCAAATTGAGCGAGATAACTAATTATCAGCCCAATGAGCCCTGTAAAGTTTTGATTTTATTTAGTCAACTACATACTTCCCTCTAATTAAATTAGGCAGCTCATTTACTTTCAATAAAAGTCTGTACTTTGAATTCCCGATTTAGTGAAGAACACAAAATTCGAATCAAATGTTCGAATCGAATCTCGTGTTCATAGGTGGTTACCTACGCAACTGTGACGTTTTTACAATTCCTCAAACTGCAATAGACAATAACTAAGAAATTATATATTTACGTTTTGTTGGCAATCGTATGAAATAATTAACAAGATGAAAAATCCAAATGACCACACAGTAATCAATGTTTACTATATTAATGTATTTACTAATTGCAGTTTTCTTAGTATTTCGAATTTCGAATGATTCGAGTTGTTCAAAATCTTAACTTATAATGCAATCGAACGATTGAACCTCCCATATTTTTCAATCGAATCATCGATGTAAGATCTTGTTCGTATAGATCTGTATTTGACTATCTTTACTTTATCATTACGTGTGACTTACGAAAGTTATGTATTTGAAACGTGCACCAGTCACGAATGACTTGCATGTTTACGGAAGTTATCACCTTTAATTTGTGACCGATTCCTGTCAACATGACGTATGCTTATAGGCTGCTGAATGGCCCACGTTTACTTCCACAACTGTTCGTGTGGATTCATTTGTGGTCATTGCACGTCTGAATCACGCAATTTGTCAACCTGGGTGACATATCATTACCAAATATATAAAGAAGGGATTAAATTAAAATCGTATGGGAATGCGTGCAGTAGATTCAAATATTCGAATATACGACAGTGCCAAGTATTTGAATAATTCGAATGTGTTTGAATACATGAGAGCTTTGAACATCATCCATCTCATTGCATCCTAATGTACTATTGTTCACGGTGAATTATTTAAAAAAAAATTGCATTAAAGGACGTACATATGAATTAAATATGTTGATTGAAAAAAAGTAATAAATACTTGAAATAAAGATTTACGTGTAATTTAGGTTTTATTTCTCTATGAACATATAGTATTTTTTTCCATTAACTAACATCGATGTTTAACTAACTTCCAAAAAAGCAAAGGTGCTCAATTTATTTATATATTGTTGTTGTTGTTTCTTTAGCCTTAACTTTACTATAAATACAGTTAGACTGATGACTTTTTTGGCTTTTAAAACGTATTACTATCCGGAAGTCTCGTTTTCTTGTTTGGATTTGTACTGGTTGGTGTGCGCTAGTGTTGGTTGAAATTTTGAAAAGACCATTTACTTGCCAAAATGTCCGGTAATAATGCCATTTGTGGCCACTGAATGGTATCGTTGAATTATGATGATGATTCGATCAATCAAATAACGAAATAATTGGCCACAGCTTTGGCGATACTATCGCCAGTGCATACTCAATATTATCATTCGTTCATTGCAACGATCTTAGTTAGAATTTGTGATTGATTATTAGGACCATTTCTAGTATTTTAAAAACAAAAAAAAAAACAAAAGAAATTTCGAAAAACGTAATTTCAGGAATATTTTATGAAAAAACTATGAATTATCGGCAGACTAATACAGCGGTTTTAAAACGGGACAATAATTTTTTTTTTGTACAAACATTATACCGTTAAAATTGTCACATTGGCATAACCTGAGTGACAATCTCTAAGACACGTCTCCTAGACAGTTAATTCGACTTTTTGGAGTTGGTGCGGGTCCTTTGAATTATAAATTAGAAAAGCAATGGGTAACGCACTTTTCCATTCCTTATTTCTTTACCATTGTCACTCAATAATTGCTTTTTTCAGTCGTATATTCATATTCGCATAGACTACGTACACTCTACGTATTTAAATTGCGCACCTCGTTTTTCCTAGTAGGAGCGTCAAACGGTAGTCTAGCGGTAGTCAGTCACAGCATGTATGTACCAATCTCTGCATCGCGCCATATGGGATTTACAAACTTGGTATAGTATTCTAGTTGTATGGTAAGGATAACCTCATCGGATAGTATAGCCTAATGATATGCAACAATATTTTAATATCATTGAGATGCCGTGAAATTGTATTGCAATGACATTGAAATTGTCTCGCTATGATTTTGTCGTGGAAGCTCCAAATATTCTTGTAGTTACGTGTTAACTTACGAATGATATTGATTCATTTAATTTAATTAGTGATTTATTGCTTAAAATCTGGATAGAAGGGATATTGACGCGATAATTCGGATCTGTAAAAGAAACCGATTCCCAAGATCCGAATGGACTCTCTTGCAGATGTGTCTTCGATATTGATATTCGGGCAATTTAAGTGCAACTATATCGGCGGTATAAAATTTGTAAAAAAAAAAAAAAAATTCTTTTCCCTTTTTAACGCCACTGTAGGCTGACGATAATTCATAATTTTTTCTACCGATTCTTTTGAGTTTTATTTCAACTCCATTAACGATTTTATTTCATTCTAGTTTATACAAAAATAAATCCGACGCATATACTAACTAAATACAACTTAATGTGGCTTTGATAGGCGTCTTTTTCTTTTTGAAATTAGTGTACGAACACGTATATACTGATATACATAATCGCTAACACTCTCTATTTGTATATAATTAACCCCATTTTCTGAATAGATTCTCGGAATTTTCAAATGCTTCAACCAACGATGTCTTTCGCAATGTTGTATATTACATATACAAGAAAGCGAAAAATTTAGGAATCTCTGGAGAACGGAAGCAAGAGAGGAAAGCGTCGAGCAGAAGCGAGCTCGTCGCCCGAGAGCATCGGCGTCATCTCCGACTCTTCTATATACGGGAGAAGGAGAGAGATAGAGACACAGAAATGGCAAAGCGAGAAGGGCAAAGCGAGAAAGAGAGAAGGAGACGGAGAGAGAGAGAGAGAGCGGTGGGCAGAGGGGGGCAGAGGGAGGAAGGGAGACAGAGAGAGATTCGCGAGGAGAATCGCGCGTACCTACACGCGATCGAGCGCGTCCGAAAGCGCGCGATGTTGCCAGTTCGCGTGGCTGCCTTTTCTCTTTATCTTTCTCTCTCTCTCTCTCTCTCTCTCCTTCTCTCTATCTCTCCTTCAACTATACACAGCGCGCGCTGGACGTGTACATACACTTTGACTTTTTTACTCCCTCCTCGGGTGGACGCGAGAGCGCGCGCGCGCGCACTGGATTACACGCGGCTACCACGAAGCGCAGCAACCAGAGCGGCAACCGCTTTTTGCCCAGCGCCAACGAACGCGAAAGCTCTCCCCGCTCTCTCTCTCTCTCTCTCTCTCTCCCTTTCTTGGCCCTCCCCCCGCCGCATCTTCTCCCCCCTCCTCTCGCTCGCCCTTTCTCGTTCTCTCTTTTCTTTCTCCCTGTACAGGCCGCGTATATATATATATATAACACAGACAGTGAGATGCGCGCGCTCCACTCCCGGGCGACGATGATGGAGTCCTCTCCTCGCGATGATTGCGTCCGACCTTAAATTGCGCGCGGGAGGAGCGCCAGAACCAATTCCCCCGGTCGCAATTAACTCGCGATATTCGGAATTTCCGAATGACATAATTGCCCTCCGCCCCCTTCCACCCCGCCGCCCGACGCCCGATCGTATACAATTTTTTTATTCGCAAATACCCGCGCGGTAGCGAGCGAGAATACAACGTATACGCATAAGAAACACCGTTTTATTATCTTTACACAAACGTATACGCGCGCGCGCGCGCGCGCACACACGTACGTACATGAATATCTATATATACATTGCAGGTATACAAAAGACCGCTGCTATAATACTCTCGTCCGAATTCTTTAAATTCCCTCTCCGGCAAGCTCGCTAATGAGTAATGAAGGGAGGGATGGGGAGGTGGAGGGGATACGCGGTCTCGCCAATTTTCTTCAGCCCGCGCGTGGATCCCGTTTCTCTGATGCGCGCGCCACGCGAAAGTCCATATTAGTCCGTTTGATTACCTGAATCGTCTGTGTCTCTCCTTCCCCGCCCCCCCCTTTCTACCGCTGACGGTTGACGATCGCGTCGCGTAAAAAACAATTGGTCGCGAACGCACACGTACACGCGCGCATGCGCACATGCCGCACTATAGAGGAGAGCGAGTACGAGAGGTGGAAACGTTAAAAGAAACTAGTGTAGTCTTATTTATATTGCCACATTTCCGCTCGCATCTCCTTCCATTCGATTTCTTTTTCCAAATAACGATAGCGAGTTAAAGATTCTTCAGTTATCGTTTTTATTAGCTTGCGGATCGACGACGCTTCTGATCAAACCAAAACAAAAGCGCAAATCAATGTCAATTGGAACTCCCTATTTTTATTCATTATATCCGATTTTAAGGCGGCACGGAGAATTTTCTTTGATTCTGCCGTATTTGAAAAAAATTACCTCTCAGAAGATTATTCGTCGTTATCGATAAAGGAAACTAATTTTCGACCATATATATACAAAGATATATATATATATATATATATATATATATATATATATATATATATAATCTGTAGGAAAGGCAACAATGGAATTTGTATACGAATTTTTCTTTTTCTTGCCTCGAACCGTCAGACTGGACCGCCTATAGAAAACATTCTACTATTTATATACATATTTCTACGTCTAATTCCGCGTGTAAATTAGAAGCGTGGATAAACGACGAGAAAGAATTAGAAATAGAGGGAGAGAGAGAGAGAGAGAGAGAGAGAGAGGACAGGAATTAAGTCGCCGTCTCTCGTCCCCGGCAGTCTCGGTCGTTCTCGACACACTGTGTGTGTACGAGAGCGGAATTTATGCGCGAATTTGTGGAGGAGCTGGGTGCGTTGGCACGGATTAATAGCGAGAGACAGAGTTAGACAGAGAGAAGGAGAGAAAGAGAGAAGAGAGAGAGAGAGAGAGAGAGAGAGAGAGAGAGAGAGAGAGAGAGAGAAAGGATGAGAGGCGAGGACCGCCGCCCAATTCCTTCTGAACATCTATAAATGAAGAAATAAAGAATTCGACTATGTGATCGAACATTTTTATGAAAAAAAAAAGAAGCAAGAAACTATATAATCGTACTGCGTAACTCAATTTCTCGGATCTCTTTATTATTCTCTTGCGACATTAGAAATTTGTTTTGCAAAGCATCTACCACATTAAATATGCGCGTAAGAGAAATTTCAAGCGTATACATATATATATATATATATATATATATATATATATATATATATATATATATACGTGTCGGCATAATAGATGTGCAGGACATTTTCTGCGAAGAGGATCGCCATCGGTATCGTCCCTCCCCCACCCCTCAATCCAATCTCCTTAGTAATGTCGATTTGGTCCCGGAAAAATAATGAATAAGGTCACTTTTTTTTTCATCTTGAAAATACTTCGCCGCCAGACCGGGTCGACGCGGCTTTCGAAAATCCCAATAGGGCTGGTCAAATATCGAGGCAGAAAATATATTTCCTTTGCCGGCGTGAAATTATTAGCCGAGGAAAGATAGCGAAGCGATGTTTGCCTTGTGAAACGAGCATCCTCAATATGCGATCTGAACTGCCTGTGGGAATGGCTATAATTATAGCTGAAAGCGATTTAATAATTCGCACCGATGGATGGTAATGAACGTATTGTGCGAGACACGTCGTTTATTTCGATCGCTTAAAATTACGTCAGTCATGGATGTTTATGGGAGCGCCGATCGCAAAATTTACTCTTATTCTTTGAATCGTCTAGTTTTCAATGAACGAGCTTTTACCAGTCCTTTGCCACACGTTTCTTTAGGTCTGTCAATTCGACATACGCGTTAAAGCCCGACAAAATCTCGCGGTCATGGAAAATCTTGCAAAATTTTATCAAGTTTGGCAATATTTCGGTAAAAAATGTTCCCACTAATATAGAATTTAGGAAGTTTTATTAGAGAACATATTAAATGACTTTGTAGAAATTAACATTAAAATTCTGTTCCATTGGTTAGATTCATTAATTCGTTAATCAAAAAATTAGTAGATACGTTATCCTCCTTACATGCAGGAGACTAGATACAAGATGCCTGTACACCACTGGTGCGATATAGCTGCAAAAACTCTGTTTACACATTAAGCTGACCTGTGCAAGGAAGGTAGGTAAAAAAAGCGCAAACGCTCATACATTTATATAATGCGATGAATCAAGGAGATTATGTAAGAAATTATTTGCAAAACATATTAAATACGCGGTTAGGGGGAGAAAGAGGCTGAGAGAGAGAGAGAGAGGGGTAAGAGAGAGAGAGAGAGAGAGAGAGAGAGTGTGAGTGAGCGAGAGAGAACGATCTCGCCTCGATGTGCCAGTGTTCTTCAATATGGGGAGTATCATCCTCTCTCGGGTTCTCTCCTCCCTCTCTCTCTCTCTCTCTCTCTCTTTCACTCTAGGAAGAGTAATTAGGTCTCCCAAGCACATCGGAGGGAAAAAGAGGAGGACAACACTGCGCCCGATGGCGGAGACTGGTATACAGGCTTGAAAGCGAGGGTCAGAAGGAGAGAGAAAAAGCGAGAGAGAGAGAGAGAGAGAGAGGAGAGAGAGAGAGAGAGGGATAGAACCGCAAAATCGACTAAATAATAGTACGTGCGAGAGTCTCTCGAATGTTTGCCGAGGCGAGGGAGAGAGACAGAGGGGAGGGGAGGACCGAAAGGAAAGCGAGTAGCACTCGGTCAGAGCCAAAGAAGCGAAGATGATCTGGGAGACCGATGGAGCGAGAGGAGAATACGTCGAGGTGTGGATGAAGAGAGGATGGACCGTGAGAGGGAGGGAGAGAGAGAGAGAGAGAGAGAGAGAGAGAGCACGAGAGCCGAGGACAACCGCAACGAGCCACCGACCAGCTAATGGCTCTATAATGCGCCTCGTCCGCAAACCTCGCCGCCAACGCCACGCTCTCGGATTATCGGGCGCATTTTGTCTTAACCCGATACACACGCGCGCATGTGTGTGCGGTATATATATTTATATATATAATATTATAATGCACGACTGCGAAGTTTCGCGGGTGCTCTTTTTCTGCACTCTAACGAAATCGGTTTCACTTAAATAATGCTTTTTTACTTTATTCATAATTTATAAACAATTTTTTCATAAAATGAATGGATCGGATGTTGAAATACATGATAAATTAATGACAAAATGGCAAAATTATCAATTATCCGTATAGGTATTTTAGAACAATTTTATTTTCTCGATAACGAATAAAAGTACGTTTCTTCTTTTCATCGGCGTATAAAAATGAAAATAATGCGGCAGCCCGCCGGGAAGCTGATACCTCGGCTGTTACATACAATACTTCGTTATATTATTAATCGCATATGCTTCTCGTTACCAAATTTTTTTCTTCGCCTCTTTCTCGTTCTCTTTTTTCCTCTACTTCTTCATTTTTTTTTTTTTTTTTTTTTGTCGGACAAATTAATCTATTACCGTTCGCGAGAAGTGCGTAAGTGGATCTTTGAAATCGGCATGTATAGACAAGAGAGTATAAACAGCGATCGTTACGAGAAACTGTTAAAAAGAGATCCGTCTCGCGAGTATAGCGCGCGCGGAGAGAAAGCAAAAGAGAGAAGAAAGTTCGGGCGGTGGGCAACCACACACTCACATGCAGACACACACACACACACACACACACACCAACACAAAATCAACCACACACAGAGGTACATGGACACACAGGCTTGGAGGTACATGCGCACACGTAGACGGATCGAGAGGAGTGGAAAGGAGGCACAAGTGGCTCGTGCGAAGGGGAGGCAGGAAGGAAGGTTAGTTACACGCACACACGCGCACACACGTACATACATACATATATTATATATATATATATATATATATATATATATATATATATATATTACAGTATCTAAGGCCGCACGGAGTGAAGCGTCTCCTGCCACCCCGCACACCCGCGAACGCGTGCGACGTTCCTGCGCGCGCGCGCGCGCGTCCAAAGACGGCCGGCGAGCGAACACGAGATGATCTTCGAAGAAAGCTCGAGGACAAGCGGAAATCGGTACTTAGGGGCCTTGAAAGTCTCGCGTTGCAGCGGCCATCAGCGCGCGTCGCGCGGGGACAACTCCCGGTGTGCCCGCGCGGGGAGTGGGGCGCTGCATCCTATTTGTGTGTGTGTTTGTGTGTGTGTGTGTGTGTGTGTGTCTGTGTGTGTGTATATATATATATATAGATTGAAAAACGGGCGAGGGTCAAGCGCGGGAGCATGGAAGGGGAGTCGGTAGGGGAAGAGGGTGGACCGAGGCCGAGTCGAGCTGCATCCATAACGCGCGGCGTTGGGTCCCCCTGCCTTGCACCGTGGGTGTATATATATATATATATATATATATATATATATATATATATATATGTAAAAGGCATTTTGTATTTTCCGTCGGAGGCGGGATGGGGAGGGAGGGTAAGGGAAAGAATCGGCTCCCCCGCGATTTATCGCTCACTTGTGCCCGGACCTCGATGCCCTCTCCAAGGGCAATTAGTTTAAATAACTTTTCGTGGTATTACGATTATTTGGCCGATGTGCTCTGGTGAGCCCGATGGATTCGATGCTGTCCACGAGCGAGCGCCGAGTGTATGACGGACAAAATAATCTAGGTCTATATGTATAGATCAAGGGGAGAGAGATAATCGGGACCGGAGCACGGAGGTCGTGCTCCTATGATTCTGCTGGCACACCGACTGCTGTCCGTTCGACATCTTTTCGTCTCGTAATTTCCTCGAAACATCGAGACTACAAGTGTCTCTTATTCCGACGCAAGTGCCTTTATCCACTTTATTTCGATGGCGTATTTGAATTAAAAAAAAAAAAAAAAAGTATGTTATAGATGTACAATTTCGGTACAATAAAGGACAGTACGATCAAGTTCAAAGCTCGAATTTCATCCTTTACTAGAGCGATACTGTATTGAAAACGAAAGTAAAACAGAAGTAAACTTCAATTATACATTGTTGTCGCAAAATTACTCTGCTAAATTTGTATATCGATATAACATTTTTCATTTGAATAAAAATTATCATTAAATTTCTGCAAAATATTTTAATGGTACAATTTCAACCAGCTCAAGAAAATCTGAGTAACTTTGAGTTTTATATCAAGAACCATCCAAAATTTATCGATCAATCACTGATTGATAATGAAAAAATAGTTGAAATGATGATTTGATAAACAATTAGAAATATGTGTGAAATGCACTATCTTATCTTTAATCTATTATGCAAATTTCCTTATGAATCATTTTCATTCAAACTTGCGTTATTTCGTGGTGCAATCACCCGCCATCGAATTTTTTTGGACTATTATGGGTTGAACCTATAAGGGTGTGAAAGTCATGCACTATATGTATCTATTATCTAATTTATGTAAAGACGATGTTAAAAATTGAACCCTTCCTCCGCTCAAACGATAAAAATCATGCAGTAGTATTAATTGGACATGTAACTCTGTATTAGAAGCATTAAACACATTTAGGATCCTAGATCTTTTTTTCTACATTAATCCATCGCTCTACCATAACAAAAATATATATATATGATATATAAGCATAAAAAATAAATAGAAAAAAATTCATTTTACAAAAATTTTTTTCGAGATATGTAGAAGTAAGAGACATTCAAAATATAAGAGAAAGACTTATCAATAGTATATTTTTAAGTTAACAATGCAATGCTTCTATTCGAGACAAATATCAACATAAAATTTTTTTGAACTTCTGGAATATCTGCATCTTTCATACGTTTTGCCTTCTTTCAACTCTCTTTTTCAGTACCGTAAGCATGACGATAATCGATTTTTTATAAAATACAAAAATTTATTTCAAGAAAAATCTAGGATATAACGAATCTCTTACTCCAGAAAAATAAATTGTTAAGCTAGACTTTCAGGCTTGAATAATTACAAAAGTATTGCAGATAAATAACATATAAGAAAAGGAATTATATCAAGTGAAAAGGTACTGACACTATAATATAGTGTATCGTATCCATGGTCCTATATTTGCTTAAATAGGCCAAAATTTATTTTCCGCCATCAAATGGGTGACACGAAGCTGAAAAATAGTAATTATCCAAAAAATTCCTAAAAATAGAAAAGAGCCTCCGAAAAATCTATAAAGAATACCATATAAACGAGCTCGAAGAAATTGTAAACAAAATATTACGTACACCTAGGAATGCCAATGCCAATGCTATGATCAGCTGCGCGGTACAAATACTCGACGATGATTACTACGCATTGATGCACGAAAAAGTTATAGTTCGCCATCTACTGACGAGCGCCGGTAATAATTAGTGTCTGGAATAATATATACTAATGTCGAGAGTGCTTTTTGCGATAACGTTTTGATTACTGGTTGAAGAATATTGTTTTAATGTACGCCATGAAAATATGGACTAACCAGGACTAACAAAAATCGCGTATAGCCATACAGAAAGCAATATTTAGATTCACCTCATGTGTATTATATGCAGTGGCCGAGCATAACAGTAAGCTTATTTACAGATCTTTACGAATGTTTTTCAAAAGCACAGTTCGATCTGAATTGGAACCGGTCCCACCAAAAAAACAAGACCCTAGATATCTATATCATTATTATAATTTGACCTGCATTGCATCACTACTAATGCTTATAATATAGAAGAATTGGTGGTTAAATTAGGACGATAACATTAAAGATGAAATTATACTAGTGACAGCTTTTTTGTTTTCGAAATTAATGTTAATAGTTGAAACTAGTGGTCTCTGCAGTCGAAATTTTTTTTATTTAACAAAATTATTTATATAATTACTTTTGCAACG
Organism: Sycobia sp. Sy_11; assembly: GCA_018907035.1. Lineage (NCBI taxonomy): Eukaryota > Metazoa > Arthropoda > Insecta > Hymenoptera > Epichrysomallidae > Sycobia > Sycobia sp. Sy_11. The sequence goes on from JACCIC010000235.1 coordinate 173,978, forward strand.
TTCCGATGTGATGAACGACACCCTTATCAATTAAATAACGAAAAGTTAATAAATTGATTAAATAATAATGTCTAGGTATCTATAGCCTAAGACACCAGTGGATACGCTTGATATTTTCAATTATTTATAAAAATTCGGACGAGTCGCAAGAATTAAAATCTCTTTTTTTATTAACTTACATTCCCTGCCATGACTTCGAGCACGTTTATTTTTCATTTTTAACGTTTTCATAAGAATAAAATTTTAAATTAAATCATTCATTCGATAACAAGTGGTTCTTACATAATTCTTACATACGCATTTCTGTATTAATTCTATCAGAGATTTGATAAATATTATTAATTAAATTAATAATTAATATTTTATCTGTTTATTGAATAGAAAATTTTAATTCAAAATTTAAATTCAAATAGCGACATAATTAAAAGTACCGTTATTATACATTATACGTATATATAGAAGTAATAAAAATTTCATAGATAATAAAAATCAATGATTGAATCGGGATTTTGTTCTCAGCTACCTTTAAGAAGGTTAGAAAACGTAAATATCTATCATTAGCCTCGGATGTTCATTGTAATTAATTCGATTGGAACAACAAAATATACAAATACGCAAAATCATGTGTATTTTGTTTAAATGTCCACATAAAAATGAATATACAGATAGTACATAGATCCTAAGTAGTTAGCTTTCCATAATAATTAAATAAAATTAAAATTTGTAAATTTAAATATTTAAAATTTTAGGGATACCTAAGTAAAACAATTCATTTCTAGAGAGTTTTATAAGCAGACAATGGTCATAAAAAACTTGTTCTACTCAAAGCAACAACACATTTTATCGCTTTTCACATTCTTATAGAGTTGGTTTGGAATTAAAACTTGTACTTATGTTGACTGTTCTGAATTAAATTAATATATATTTTTATCGGTCTTACAGTCTTTATAATATAATATATTAGCTAAAATAATGACAGTCAGACTATCCTTGTTTATGTTCACCCCCGAAGAATTTGAAATAGAAGTTATTTCTACAATAAATTATATTAAAAATTAAAAATAAAAATAAAAATAAAATTAATAATAAAATAAAATAAAAATAATAAAAGCAATATTCTATGTTCATAAAGGATAACCCGACTGCCCCCACTACCTTAAATTTAGATTCACCTTTGGTATCCGAACTATCGAAACGCTACGGTTCATCCTCAGGAACTTAACTAAAGAGTTGGTTTGGATTCAAATACAGAAATTAGATTCTAGGGGTTTGAACCAATAACCATTATCAAAAAAGACCAAAACAATAAATTACAAAATTTATAATTATCGATTGTTGTAAAATAGGTAAAAACAGATTTTTCACCCTGTTAGGTCTGGGTTGCATTGAATTTCAAAAATATATTTTTTTCCTTTTTAGGAATTGTCATAATAACTATTGGAACAAAGAACAGATCCAACATCGAAAAATAAAGTTATAGTCGAAAAAGTAGAAAACACCGTTGATCTTCCTTGAACCCTGTAAGGGCTTGATTAAAACAAAATGATTTCTTAAATCGCTAGCAAATAGATGCCAATTTTTCTGTATAATTACACGAGTATAAAAAATAATTACTATTACGATAGTATTTGAAACTGGTAAAAGCCTGGGAAATATGGCAAGTATAATGTTTCAATTCAACTGTATTGATGGAGAAAATGCCTTATCCTAAAGTACCGTATTTTTATGATTGTAGAAATACAAAGAGACATACTTTCTAATACCAGAAATATATCATCAATAATTTTCTCACTCTTTGCTCTAATTATATAATAACAAGTCATAAATTGGTCCTGCCATATATATATATATGTGTGTTTGTGTGTGTGTGTGTGTACATTGTAGAATGCTGCACGGCAATTTTGTCTCACACTTCTGAGGCTATAACCGCTTGCTCCTAGAAAGTACACAACAATTCGCATTAAAACGTTTTCTCTGTATAACAATTATAGTTTCTAAATTAGCATACTTCGAAATCTTATAAGTTATACATAAATATCTTTAACAAAAACAAAAAAAAAAGAAGAAAGAAAGAAGACTTACGACGAACAGTGCTCGTTAATGACATACTTTCTTTGACTAAACATTTCTATACCGAAGAAGAAGCAGAAATATTTCTCAAAGACCGAGTACGCATCGATGTTTTATATAATCATTTATTTGAAAAATAACATTTAACCACTTCTGCTTCTTATGATTTCTAAATGAGAACAATTTTCTTTAATTCTTAACGCTTTAATCACAATTGTAATAATACGCAAGAAAGAAAGATGTTTAGAAAGTTTTATGAGACACAAATACTTTTGCGCCCCGCGGGGTTGCAATATAATTATATGAACGCGAACGCGCGTTTCTTTCGTACTTACACGGTGCAATAAAAAAAAAAAAGAAGCGAAATAAGTAAAGAAGAAATTTCAAATCGAAAATGCATTTATTAGCGATCGCCTACATATATATATATATATATATACATGTCGTTCGAATTTCGAGGCTGATGCGTTACATTTGACGTTAAGCGCATAAAATACAGGAGCGCGCCCGCGCTGAGATTTTCAAGTCGCTATATCCCCGATTTGCCCGCTGGAAGCGGGACTTATCTGCTTAGGATCTCTTTCCTCTTTTATTTTAAACATCCAACGCGTCGGTCGGACCTGCGCGCTGTTTGCTCCTTTACGACTGACAAGCGAAGAATAAGAGGTGGGCGAGAGCCGGCGAGCGGGTCGGTAGGGGGGACAGCGGAATTCGCGCTACTCGGATTTCAATCAAATTCAAAAGATTTGAGAATTCACACTTCAGAGTCTTGCCGCGTCTTTATTTTTCTCGAGCTTGTTTTTTTTTTTTTTTTTTTTTTTTTTTTGTTTTTGATACATTAATTTTTTCGCAGCCCGCATTTATCGCCAAACAGGTTAAGTTACCGAGTATCTTATTCGTATTTTATTCCATTGAAGAGAGATCGGCTTTTTACTCGGGTTTTAAATCGAATATTTTCAATATCTATTATTTACCTGTGCAATAAGAATTCTTCTCCATGCCGGTTAAAAAATAATTATAAGTATATTGAAACAATTGCAAAAAGTCGCTTTATTTGATAAAAAATAAAAATATAATTAATATAATATTTTTAATTCTAATTATTGAATTAATATGCGAAAAGAAGATCCTCTAAAATTAAAAAAAGTCCATTTTTACACATTTTTAAAAACTAATTATCAAAGAGTATATAATCATCATGAGAAAAAACATCGAAAACCCTTAAAAATCACGGTTCATCGTATATATCACGGAAAATAAAAAAAATTCAAAATGAAATTAAAAAGCTGGAAATTATAATACACCGTTCCGTTTCTAAAATATTTGATTTTACTATTTTTATGAGTTCTGTTATGAAAATTAATTGGAAAGTGATTTTGTGTGTCGCATTAGTATTGAACGCTGCACCATAAAACTATTAGAAATATAATTATATGGTTAAATATAGATTCTTACATATTTCACCTTATTTGTCTTTACATTATATGATTCTCAAATAATAAAACATTTAAAACAAAATACTTTCTATGAAAAAATGTAATTCAGTTCATTTGATCTGAAGGACTTTTCAGATACAATTTCTTTGGATTTTCCAAAAGAAAAATGGTAAATCAAATTGGGTTTTTCATGCGTATGATATTTATTATCACAATTTAATCTACAGTTAGTTCAAGTTCAAGCAGCCTGTTCATATATAGAGTGTTAACATCAATGTAAATATACTTTTTTGTTATTTTCGAGGCATAATTTTCAAAAGTTTATTAGAATTTTTTTTTATTCTTCATGCACAGAATACAATCTAAACAAGCCAGAAAATCATGTATCACTTTTATCATTACGACAGTTATTATATTAATTTTTAAGTAAAAATCATTTCTGTTTTGATGCTTCAAAATTCAAATACTTAGTGGATGCTTTAATTGAAAGAGATAGAAACAATGAAATTAAAATGAATGTAATATTTTATACAAAATGAAGTTTTTTCGTATTTTTATTAACCGGTTTTCTCAGGATGTAATGCGATATATCTATATTTCCAGAAACACTTCACTTGATTCATAAATCCATTTGAAGCACATGTTATGCGAAAAATGTAAGCACATTTATATTGCGAAAAATAATAAATAACCTATCGGAATTTCGATTGCAATTCCTTGAATTTGTAGTTTTTCCCTAAATCCAGAGCATACTGCCGTAATAATAAAGCTTTATAATTAAAAAGAAAACGTGCTTGAAAACTATTTAGTCCTGAGTAAACTTATATATTTTCCTTCATTATATAATGAAAATGAAAGAAAAAAATTAAAAAGAGAAATAATGTTTCATAAATTATACTGTAAAGAGGTAATGAGGAGCCCCAAGAACCCCCGTATCATAAATATAATAAAAAATAAAAGAAAGTGCGGTCTTATATTGAAAGCAAATTAAGTAGCCGAACAACAAGTAAAGGAAGTAAAAAAAAAAATAAAAAAGAAGAAAGGATATAGGCTGATAATGTTTAACATGGTCTATGGAAAAAGAGAAGAGTCTTATAACTTGGCGGTGTATCAGCTTTTTTTCGACTTTTTGCAATAACCGATGTTGCACATGGCGATAAGAAGATAAACGTATATATTCGTCCTTTTTTTGGAAATAAAAACAAAAAGTTAGTTATTGATTTCTTTCCGCGATTTTTTATAATTGTCCTCTAGTTCATTTTGTATCCAATCATTTTAGTTGTCCAATCCAGGTTATCAATGGATTTATGCATGATTTTTACTATCTTGAAAAAAATTGCAACTTATCAATGAGTCTCTCAATTCAATTTATTAAATTACAATTTAACAATAAAGACATAGCTACCTTTTTATAATATATATATATATATATATATATATATATATATATATATATATCTCATATATATATATTTTTTAATTTATAGAAATTATATACCCAGATTAATTTTTCCTCATATTTCATTATACTAGATAATTTTTCTTATTTTTTTTACATACAAGATTTTTTATAAATATATTATATAGAATAAAGGCTGCTTTCTCGTGAATTATATAATGAAGATATCAAAAAAGGTTTTGAAAATTTTTCGCGTGACTTTTTTGGCAGTTAAAATTAAATTCTTCACTCGTTCGTAATTTTTTTTATTAATGAACAAGTTTCAACATCAACAGCAATACGTTGTCACAGTCTTGTTCATTTTTTTACAGATCATTTAGTACTTATATTTATATCAATGTTTTTAAAATAAGTCCAATGGCATTTAAAAAAAAAAAAAAAAAATACGATTTTCAAGGACGACGTGAAAAAGCACCGTCGACCGTCGAAAATATGAATTATAACTGTAACGAAATTTCGTTGGGAAGCGCACACGCAGGCGCACATATGCGCGCGCGTATACATATACCTATAGAAATGCATTGAGACGCGCGCGCGCGCGCGCGCCAAAATACCCAAGTACCGTCAGTTTTCAAAGAAACCCTTTAATTTCTCTCTGCACTACTGTCTGTCTCTCCCTCCTTCCATCTTATCTTCCTCAACTGCAAAGGAACACGCACCGACGTATGTACGTACATATAGAGATACATACCTGCATAGCCGTGCACGCGAGCTCACCCGGGCGAATCCGCGCGTCGCGCGCACGCCCGCCGAGATATGTGCCTCATCGGCGCGCAGCCTGGCCGCCGCGGAGCGTGCACGCACGCATGCAGCAGCGGCACACATCCGCGCCCGCGCGAAGAATCATGTACGTACGTATGTCTGGATATACACATGTACAGACGTATGCATAAATGTGTATATATCTTTATATATATATATATATATATATATATATATATATATATATATATGCACGAAGGTACCGCGCGCGCGGGAGGGAAGAAAGGGAGAACTCGCCGGAGCGGGGAGAGGAGCAGCGGCCGGAGTGGGGAGCGCGAGGGCGACAGGGAGGGGAGAGGAAAGGCGCGCGCACCGTGCTAGTTGAGTTGTCGAACTGACACGTGCCCCCCTGCCGTCCCCTCTACCCTCGCGATCGCCCTCATCCCCTCCTTGCCCCGCTCCTCGCACCGCCCTCCGCGGGCCCCCACCACTCCTCCCGCGTTCTCCGCCGCTGCGGGCCGCGCGCACGCCCACCGCCCGGCGTGGCGGCTCGCGCGCTCTCCGCCGGGGAGGCTGGGAGGGCGGGAGGGAGGGAGGGAGGGCGAGGGCCGGCACCGGCACCTACCCCTCCGTCGCCCGGCCCGCTGCAGGACGAACCTCGGCGCTCGGCACCACCGCCGCCGCCGCCACCACCATCGCCATCGCCACCGGCTAACGGCGGTAGCGACGGCGGCGGCGGCGGCGGCGGCGGCAGCGCCTCGTCTCGGCCCCTCAGTACCGCCTTACCCGCCGCCGACGTTGCTCGCGCGCATAAGCGACGAGCGCAACGCAGTCTACCCTCGCACATTGCGCGCACTGGCTGTCGCTGCGATTAAATACACATAGACATACGCGCGCAGGGACGAGTCAAGCGCGAACGACCCGGTCGCCGCGCACGCGGTTCGCCCCGCAACAATAACAACGCGGACAGCGAGGGGGAGTTGTTGATGATTTGGTTCGTTTGTTGGTTCGTTGGTTGGTTTGTTTAGTTTGTTTGTGTTCGCGCCTCGAGCAACTGCGCTGCTCGAACATCAGTGCGGGGATAGATCGAGAGAGAGAGAGAGAGAGAGAGAGAGAGAGATAAACAACGTGCGCCATCGTGCACCAGTGCCTCATCCTTCGAATCCGTCCGTGGCGCGGAGTGTCGGGAGTATAATTTTTTTTCCGACGCGCACGCGCGGCGCGATCGGGCCGTCTGCGATGCCCTGCCGCCGCGGCTGCCCCAGGCCGACGGACGCGTGAAGGACGCGAGATAATCCACCCGCGGGGCTGAGCAGCGCGCGCCCGCGCCCGCCTCGACGACGATGCCGGAGAAGGAGGTGGCCTACTACCAGGAGGCGTTCTCGCTCCTGCCGCCCCCGGCGCCGCCCCACCTCAACCATCCGCACTCGGCGTTCCACGCGGCCTTCCACCCGCACCACCCCCATCACCCGGCCGCGCCCTCGCCGTTCCACGGCCATCACTCGGCGGCGGCGGCCGCGGCGGCAGCCGCCGCCTGGGAGCACCACGCGGCCGCCGCGGCGGCCCTCGCCTTCCACGCGCCACCGCCTCATCCGTAAGTGTGATTAAAAAAGAAAATACTTTACTTATCGCCACTGTATTTGCCTCTATGTCGTTAAAATGGCGGGGAACGATCGCCGACGCGCGCTCGGCGGAGGATTTAAATGTCGATGATTGTTGTTCCTTTGGTCCCAGGGCAACGACAACCTGGCACTCGGATCTTTTGCTTTGCGTGGATTATAAATGTGCACGAAAGATTACACGTCAAAGCTAATATGGAATTTGTTCGTCCGGTTCTTGTTCGTTTGGAATTACGTTTCGGAATGACGTAAATGTCGATGTGGTTCTTAGAACATAAATAGATATAGCCAGGGTATTATATACAGGTTTCATTTTTTACTAGACCGCTTGTTGTTTCGTTATATGCGCAGAAAAACATACAGAAATTATCCGCCGAATAAGTATAGAATATAAGTTAAAATTTATTGACAAATGTATTTATATAATAATTTGCTTTATATGTGTTTTAAAGTGTATGTTTAGTAGCTCAATTAACGAAGATTCATTTCAATATATTAAGATCCGATCGGTTTACATTTGTTTAATGTATATTAACACTATAGAGTACATAAATATGTGACTGAAAAAAAATATCACTGAAAAAGCAGACGAAGAAATGTAACTTTTGCCCTAAATCACTTGCTGTTCTTATCGGTAAGATGATAAATGACCTAATCTTCTGGATATGCAAAAATTGAGATGATTTACAATTAAATAATTGACTTCGTTAATTTACTGAAAGGGTAAAAGCGCATTAAAAACTAATTTCAATTAAATATATGTTTCATTTACAAAAATTTTCCTTTAAAATATATATTAATGTTTGTAATAATTCAAGTCAATAGTTTTGTTTATTATATCAATTGTTTTTTCAGTCTCATAATATTATAAATTGTATAAGTCTGTATTACTATAAACTCTATGAAATTTCTAGTAGTGTAGATCAATATTCACAGAAAATCCTTTGTATCACTGAAAAACATATTTTTCCAATATTAAAGAAAGATAATTTTCTCGTATAGTGTCAATAAAGTAATTTTTTATAAGTGAAAACATTGCAAGTGAAATGTATGCGATAGAAGTTTTACTTGCAAAGAGTAAATGGTTTCTTCGTTGAATAGAAATTTATTTACTCAGTACTGTTCGAGAGAAATATTATATTTAAATTCAGATATTTTTAGTGTATACAATATGATTTTTTACGAATTTCAAAAAAACTCTAAAATTACTCTACATACTCGAAATCATAAATAATAA
>JACCIC010000235.1:187500-200000 GCA_018907035.1 Sycobia sp. Sy_11
CGGCGCGGTTGAGATCGCGAGCGTTCGAGGAAGTCGAGCTGTCGAGGAGAGTCGTCGGATCCGATCGGTCCGTACGCGTGTTTTTTTTTTTTTTGTTTTTCAAACGCCCTCTTCGTACGTCCGACCGGTCGACGGCCGGTTCGGTGTTGATCCAACGGCATCGACGGCTCGTAAGCCTAAAGCCAAGAGCTTCGAACAGGCGTCCCTTCCTCGACGGCCCGCTGCGCGAACAGTTCGATCGCAGAGCTTCCGTCGCGATCGATGCGTCTTCGGCTCAATTCCGCGCACGTGTCCGGGCGAATCGCGCGCGTGAAGCCGCCGAGCTCGCTCGATCATATATCGCTTTCTCGTAAAAACGGGGCGCGTAGGCGAGGGCTCATAATTCATATCGCTCGGGAATTAAGGGATACGAGCGAGTAACCCGCGCGCGGTTTAATACGCCCGGGCGAAAGCTCGAACGAGAAAGCTCGACCGCCCCCCCCCCGGGCCGCGCGAAAAGTACGTATATACGTCTTCTCGTGATATACACGTCGTTGATACACATCAGACAGTGTATGGAGAAACCGAAGCAGGAAGTGGGACGTACGCGGAATCAAGACCGAGCGCGACGGCCAAATAGAAGAGAAACGGGGGGGGGAGGAGGTGGAGGAGGAGTTGGAGAGGACGACGACGAAGACGAAGACGGCGTTGCGCGCTCGCTGTACGCGATGAGAACCAAACGACGCGCATCTGTAAAACTAGAAGCGAACGAACGAGAGGAACGTGCGCGCCACGTGCGGTAAGGCAACTTATGTGTGTACACGCACGCGCGGCCCAGAGAGAGAGAGAGAGAGAGAGAGGGAGAGAGGGAGGGGGGGGAGAAGCCTTCCGTCCTATTTTGTGTCTCTCATTCTTTGGTCTCTTTTTTTCCTTTCGTCGTCTACGATGCTTCTTCTTTTTTTTTTTTTTTTTTTTTTGGCTGCGTCCGTTTCCCTTGCCGTGACGTCCAGTTCTCCTAAAGAAAGAATGAAAAAAAAAAAAACAAAAATACCTACATAATGGAATAGGTCACGGGCTTCTTTATTTTCTTCTCTCTTTTACAAGAGGGCGGGCGGGGGCTGGGGGTAGAGTCGAAATATATCGTTTGGACTATAAATATTACAAAGGAGAGACGAAACGGGCAGAGGCCCGTGACAACTTAGGCCATCGCGGGTTGCGCTTTATTCAATTTTACATTTTAGCGGGGAAAGGTCGCGACATTGGGAACGACGGATTTGGACGCCGATCACCAGTCGGATTCTCGACTGATTACCGGCAAATATTAATCCTGCCAAGATTTTGAAATTATGCCTATCCGTTATCATGTTAGGGCGCTCTCCGCTCGCTCGCAATGATGAATCGCCAGTTCTGTTTAAATTTTTGTACAGTACGAAGACGGTGAAAGTCAATTCGTGAAAATCTCTATTTTTGGGCACGCGACTATAGACGCGTGGGCGGCTCGGAAATTTCTTGATCGATGCTTCATTCATCTTTCGAAGAAAGCGGTAGCCGATGGCCTCCGTACGACAAATAATCGAGACGCACTTGTCAATTAAATCCAACTTGTCTGAAAAACGTTGCCATTAAAAACGAACGAATAAATAAATAAATACGCAAAGATAAAAAACGATGTATCGCATTAAAAACGTGCGAAATCTCGAACTGATAGTAGCGTACGGTCGTATGAATATTAACAGTCTCAGGTTACATTTTTCAAATTAATCACGGTAAAAGTCGTTATTTATGAATTTTGAAAGATCTTTTTTTTTTGCACGTAACAAGCCAACGCTCAATATCATAAAGATATTTTACAGTTTTTAGTAGTAATGCCCAACCGGGGCGGCGATAATTTTTTGCATACGGCTGCAAAAATTCCTCCTCTCGCAGTATAATAGGACCGTGCGAGAGTTATTCAAGCAAAGGCAGGAGGCTCGACGCGTAATATATTTTATATTACGAGCTCATATATATATATATATATATATATATATATATACATACATTCGTATATATATACATATGTATACATATGATAACACACACACACACACACACACCACACACACACACACACACACATATATATATATATACTATATATAATATATACATACATATATAAAATTATAACCGTGTCCCCGGAAACGTATAACGTTATTATTACCGTGGATCGTAAAAAAGGCGTGCGAGCCGCGCGCGACGCCTTCTGCTGGATGCGACTTTATAACCGAATTCGTGCCGCGTTTTAACGAGCGATTTTTCGAATGGAGCAGTTATCTCCCTGGCTAGTCTAATTTTAACGTTTTATTGGGCCTATGGCACGTTTATCATATTATGTATATATATATATATATATATATATATATATATATATATATATATATATATATAAAGATCAGAGGGAGAATCTTGAAATATGGTCCTGTTAAAAGCGCGCGACAGTGTGTCAAAGCTCGTGTCTGAGCTGCCTGTCGGCTTGTAAAAATACAATGTTCCCGATTTTTTTCCTAATACGTGCGTATTGTGTGTGGCATAAATTAGCTGTGAAATTGTTAGATATACGATATACATATACGAGGTGAAACTGTCGCCAGGTGAGACGAAATATTTGACTCTCTCTCTCCGTCTCCTTTTTTTTCGCTATTGTTTGATATATTATGAAAAAAGGTAAAATGAAACGGTGTCTCATACAAAGGGTTCGAATATTCAAGATTTGAAACGATTCGATTTGCTAGTTCAATCGAGTATCAATTTCACAAGACGTCGAATAATTTCGATGAAGTTCGAAACGGCTTTCCTAACCAATTTCGAACTGCTCCGAGTCAGAACTGCGAACGGATTCGAACTGCGGGTGGTATCGAACCTCGCCCAAAGTTCGAACACGATCACCCCCCCCCCGTTCGCTCCATGGAAACAAACGGAAATCCATACGTCGTACAACTTCACGTTGGCCAACGCCACGCGTCATCGGAGCATTTACGCGTTCGGCAAAACGCAGGAGGGGAGAAAGAGAGAGGAGTGAGAGGCGAGATTATTGGCTCGGGTAGGCCGGAAGAATTTAGCGGCTCTCGTCGGGCGAAAGAATAAGTCGTTTATAAGGAGGCGAGAAACGCGCGTGTCGGGTAAAACAAGCCTGCGTACATGTTTATATATATATATTATATGCCCGACCGGCTTCCCGTGCCCGGGCCTGCCGGCGCGCGATGATGTTGATCAAAGGCACACACTGCCACGTGGCCCCCTTGCGCGGCGTCGCACCTTCTGCACCTGTGCGCGGCCGACTTTCTCCTCCCGTCCGATGATTTCTTTGCTCGTATAACCTCTCCTCATCCCTATACAGCTTCTTCTATATATATATATATATATATATATATATATATATATATATATATATATATATATGTATGTATATATACACAAGCCGCGATCGGAGCAAATGTTCGTCTCCGGTAAATTAAATACGTGCGCCGGTTCTCATATATGTATATAGTATAATGTAAATTATATGCATATGCACGTCGCTTTCGTTCTCGGGCCGATGCCTCGACAGAAATTACACGAGCTAATTCCCATGCATGAAATCTATTATGTAAGATTACATGAATATGATATAAATACTAAATTCTGCTGCCTCTTTCTCTCCCTCTCTCTCTCTCTCTCTCTCTCTCTCTCTCTCTCTCTCTCTCTCTCTCTCTCTCTCTCTCTCTCTCTCTCTCTCTCTCTCTCTCTTGCTCTCTCAATCATTCACGCACGATCAGTCGCAAGATGCAGGCAGTTATCGGTCGTTATTATAATTACTTTGCTCGATTTACAGACGTACTCGAGCGCGTGTATTTGGGTGTGTGGTATATGTGTATATAATACAAGCAAACCCGATGCGTAAACGACTCGCTCGACTGGTGAAACAAACAAAAAGGCATGGCGGTGCTGTATTATATATTTGGCTTGTATTCGACGAGAGCTGCTCGTTTGCGCTCTTCGCTCGTTGATCAAATCAAATGTTTAGCTTGGGACAAACAGATATAGGTTTTAACCCTCCTCCCCCTCCCCTTGCCGCCGTCTCGTTCCTTACATATATATATATATATATATATATATATATATATATATATCTTGAAAATCCAAAGCTAGGATTCGCCTTTGCCAAATGTAAAGGCGCTCTCCCCGCCGCCTCTGATGAACCGGACCGAACGATGTCGTATTTGCGCTCGGGGCGACGGGCGCGCGCGCGCGCACGGAAGGCGATATGTACTCGGGAGACTATCGCGCCGCGCCGCTCTTGGCACATATTTGCGCTTCGATTACGAGTACATTATATAATACATGGGGACGGCGGCGACGATAAGCGCGGCGGGCTTTTCGCTCGGGTTCGCTAACAGCTTATGGCTACTGGTGAGGACTCGATTTTGGAATGACACGTACGTTTATATATCTAGAGAGAGAGGGACAGCTTGGATCATTTGTCCAAACTAATATAAACTGTTTGCTTATTTTTTTAAAAAGACGCTGCTAATTTTAGTAGGGGTTTTTTCACTTTTTTTTCATTTCAAGAACTTCTGCAACTGTGGAGTTTTAATATTGGTGAAATTACTGAAAATACGGTGATTATACTGAGCAAAAGTGAATTACTTATTATCAAAAATCGTGTTAATGCAAATTACGAAGAGAACAAATCGTACACGTCCAGTAAAGCTCAGCGCTCAATTCCATCGTCAACACGATTTTTGTTCATAAGTAATTAACTTTCCTGCTTATATAATATTATATCAATTTATTTAATATAATAATAAGATATTGTAATAATTTATCTTTCCCCCATTTAACAGACAAGAAATATAATTTTGTGTAGCGTAGAATCGAATTATAATTGAAAATATAAAGGCAAATAATTTTTGTACCGTACAAAGTTCGTTACACAAGTTCTGATCGATAAATGAAAACAAGAAATTAATAATCGAAGACATTAAGATATTACGATAATAAGAACCGAACTAGTTACAATTATGTTACAGTGTGCAAAAATTACGGGAATACGAAACATTGACTGAAATGTAGGCTCGACGCAGGCGAATCGACATAAATAACTCTATGAGTCCATCCCATCCACCTCCGTCACTCCCCCCTCCCCCCTCGTGAATCAAATTCGTATCTCTCGTTCTCTCTTTTGCGTTTTTCCTTAATAAAACCAAAGTCCGTAATTATATACACAGCGAGATGTATGCGCTCACCGTGCGTACATAACTATCTTTCCCTCTCTCTCTCTCTCCTCTCTTGCCGCTCCGAGCTATAATGCAGAAGCGCGCGCTTATATGCGAGATGTGCTGCGCTACGCGTTACAACGCGACCGGTACGCGGCCGCGCTTCGGAGCGATATAGTATAATTACGCCTCCGTATCACCTTTGCAACTATCTATTATATATATGTCGAATACCCCGACTCCGACACTTTCCTCTCCCGACTTTGCATATCTCTCTCTCTCTCTCTCTTGCTCTCTCGTACGCGCACGCCCATGTGACATCTTTATCTTCAATTCGCCGAGGAGAACGTGCGTAACGCGTATACTTTCTCCGTCGAATTTACATCATGTTGCAACGTTTATAGGCTTCGACGCGCACGAGCGACTGTACGTAGAAAAATTATCACCGCTTTCGCATAATTTATGACGATCTATCGTCTTGGGGGGGGGGGGTGGTGGAGATCTCGCTACATCTTTCCCTGTGTATATCTCCGGGTACGTACTAATTGCACATACATTATATACATGTGCACGCGCACGCGTACACGCCGAATAGATCGAGCGCTCGCATCGTAATTCGTAGCTTCGAGCGCCGTGCATTAATTTTTTATTCGCCGTGGCCGCGCTTTTAATTGAGGCGCGCGCCCGGAAATCCGTCTAATTTGGGCCTCGCATTATACAGATCGGCGATAAGACGGAAGCGAATGTACGGGTGTTCGAACGCGCGTCGGTGATTTCATTGCGAGCGGTAGTGACGCGCGATTTTTAACTCTTTCAATTTGCACGTTTCATCGGCCGTGAATCCTGCGGCTATATATTGAAAAACAATGCAATTATATTATGATCCGACCGAAACGGGGCCCATTAATCGCGAGATTTTTAAACCAACCCCCCCCCCACAACCCACCCCCACCCAACACCCCCAAGACCAAAAAAACCAACCCCAACCAGACCCAAACCACCACCAAACAACCAACCACATACCCCAAACCCAAACCCAACACACACCACAGACAACCCACACACACACAAAACAAGAAACAACCCAAACCCAACAACACAACCCCCCACAAACACCCCAAACCCCAACCAACACACACCCCCACACCAACAAACCCAACCACCCCCCCACAAACCAAACCAACACAACCAGCCCCACACCCACCCCCCAACACACCCACAACAAACAAAAAACCAAACACCCAACCACCCCCCCCCACCCACCACAACACCCCACACCGAACCCCACCAAACCCACCCCCCACAAACAAAAAACACAACACCACACCAACCACCACCCCCCCCCCACACCCACCACCCCACAACCCCCCAACCACCCCCCCCGCCACCACCCACCCCCACACCACAAACAAACCATCCACCCACCCCCAAGCAACACCACACAAAACCCCGCCCCCCAAACCGACACCCCAAAAACACAAAACACCACCAACCACCCAACATAACACACCCCCCAAAACCCAACAACACAACACCAACAAAAACCCACACCCACCCCACAAACCACCCATCCCACCCCCCCCAAACACACACAAACACACACCACCACACAACCCCCAAACCCAAAACAAACACCCCACCCCCCACCCCCCAAACACCAAACACCACCCCCCCACAACAACAACCACCCCCCACCACACACGCACTACCCCACACCACCCCACCAACACAACCACACACACACAACCCCCAAAAAAAAAAACCCCACACCACCACCCCAACGCCCAAACCAAACACCCCAACCACCCCCCCAGAAACACCCACACCCACCACACACCAAAACCACAAAAGCCAAGCCAACACCCATAAAACAGACCACGCCAAACCAACCAAACACACACCACCCACCAACACCCCACAACCCAACCACACACAACCACACAAACAAACACCCCACCCACCCCACACAACCACCAACAACCCAAACACAAAAACACACACCCCACCACCACCAAAGCCACCACCCACACCCCCCCACACCAACCACACAACAAAACCCAAACACAGCACCACACCCCACATCACCCAAACACAAACACCCCACCACCACACAGAACCCACACCGAAAACACACCCAGAAGAAACCACAGCCCCCACACAACCAAACCAACACACCACCACAACACACAAAACACACCCCAACAACACACCCCCACACAAGCCACCACAAACAAACCCCCCCCCAACACCCAAACCAAAAAACAACAAAACCCAAAAAAAAAACCAACACCCCAACCAACCCCCCCCACCCCCCAACAAAACCCAAACAACCACACACCAGCACCACACCCCCCCCCACCGCCAACACCCAGAACCCCCCCACCAACAAAACAAAAAACAAAACACCACACCACCCCACTATTATAAGGCCGGGAATTTTTGGTTCGAACCTCGATGTAAACGCACGGGTTCGACGCGTTTTGGTCGTTGAGATTTTCGACGTTCTATGGAGCCCTTCCTGTTGTTCGAACGCGCGACAAGCTCCGAGCCCAAGCGTTCCGCGCAATTGTACGGGCTACAGTGCTGTTCGCGCGTGTACGCCGCGCCGCTCGAAGAACTCGATCGACTCGAACGCTTCGATCGGCTCAAACGAGCGGCGGCGTTCCCGAAACGGCTCGGGCAAGCGCTCGGGTCGCTCGTACAGCTCGCGTTCGTGGCGACCGGTCCGAGGATCGCGCGTACATCTCGCGCTCGGGTCGCGTTTTCGAATCGACCGGGATCCCATAACGGAGCGCAACGGGAGGGGGGCGGGGGAGAGAAGAGAGAAGCAAAGCTTCACGGACGTATCGTTCGAATTCACCGATTTGTGCGGTCCCGTATTGTATTGTACATGTGTATCTATATAAATGTGCGCATCTGGGCGTGCGGAGTAAGAAGAAGAAGAAAAAACCGAAGAACCTGCCGGTCGCTTATGCGTCGAGGCTTACGAGCTCGTGGCACCGCCACCGCTCTTCGCATTGTCATATACCGAACGCCGGGCAGAGCTCGCTCTCCCGACCCCGATCTCCCCTTCCCCTCGACCGACCTCCTGCGCGTGGCAATTCATATCGGCCATTTTTCTCTCTTTTATATATATATATATATATATATATATATATATATATATATATAATCTTTTGCGTGCATCCCCCTGTCTCGCACCGCCGCGCCGGCCGCTGCTCCTGCTCCTGTATGTATTACTACCGATGCGCGCATAAGCTCACGGACGCAGTTTCACGGCACGAATTGGCCGGTTGCCTGCGGTGCGAGGGACGCGCGGTTCTGCATTAGTCTCTCCTCTCCATTCCTCTCTCTCTCTCTCTCTCTCTATCTCCTCAGTCCGATGCGCGGCCTCTCCGCGCGAGCCGCACATTAATCAGGATTAAACGTGCGCGCAGCCGAAATGCTTACTCTCCGGCTTGAATCCCTTTTATAAACCACTTCCTTCCTTTTTTTTCCCTCTCTCCCTCCCTCCGCCTCTCTTTTGACTTTTCTTCATCTGTCTTGGGGAGCTCAACTCTCTCGTTAGTTATTTTTTATACATACAGACACACACGCGCGCGCACACACACACACACACACACATATACATGTATCTATGCGTGCTGCACAGTTAGGCTTCCCTTCGAATCCCCTTGTATCTTTCTCGCTCCCCCCCCCCCCATCTCACAATCTCGGTCTAAAACCTTTTCGCTTGGCACGTATTAGTTAAGATTTTCTGGCGCAAGACACGCTGTGGTGAATTCCAATTTTTCGAGTTCTAAATTTGAACAAATAGTATTTCGGAAAAGAGATGACGTGATATGTAGATGATGAATTTGGTCCAGATTGCCCATTTAAGTAACTCTGATTAATTCCACGCGCTCTCCCACTTTGTTCGTACGATACTTTTTCATTTGGAAATTCTTTTTTTTCTCACTAATTCAATGAATTCAAGTCTGTCTACAGATACGTATTATAGTTGTTTAACATTGTCAGTTGATGAATTAGTCAGGTTTCAAATTAACAATAACCGAGGAACTCTTTCCGCATAAAGATTCATTCGAATTGTTTTACTTTAAATATTCTATTCTTTTTCTAATTGATATGAACAGCCGATGTTTTCCTTAAATATTCGTCAGATTGAACGGTATAACAAATTAAACTAAACAAATTGTACATACAAGGATTCGTTACTAGAAAATGGTAAAGGATACTTGAATCTTACAACCTTATAAATCGCAGAATTTTGGAGGTAATCCGGGTTAGTTCGCTCAATCTGGACCGTATCCATCATCCTTATTTAATTGCCTCTACTTATATTAGTATATTTATGGGGTCGATATGTCTTGCTAAATTTTCTAAACGCTACCAACTTCGTGTGTCTCGTAAGTAGAGATGATTAGATACGTCGTGTGATGAATTGGATTCGGATTAAGGAACATATAGCTTGCCCTCCAAGGTAACCCTGTAAAATTTTAGAACTTAACTCACACATTTCCGTTATACACTGTCTCGTATGATGATAATTATATCGTATTCTTTCCTAATTCAATTCAATGTATACTCTGTAAATACGAGGTTCTGGTGGATTCGTCCGATTACGAGCAATAATGCGCGTAAAATGAAGCACATCTCGATTAGCATTGAGTAAGAAAGTGTATAAAAAAATCTATTCGCATTTATATGGGAATATATAAGTTCCTTTGCTTAATACCATGGGCTATTCACTGATACAGAATCTATATGACAACGTAGCAATAAAAATCGATTGGCGCTTAAATCGACTAAAAACTTTAGAAACCTAATGTCGGAGAAAAATATCCTAGGAAACTTTACTTAAACACCGAAATCGTTCTCGCATCTGTGGACCTCTGCTCGTAAGTGACGAAATACGCCCATAGGTTAAAAATACTCGAGTACCAAACATTTAGATCCCATTAACATTCCCGAGATTCTTAATGCGTGAAACTGTAACAGTTCGACGATCTCTTAATCGTCCACCCCGCGAGGATCGGGATACTATTTCGATCTTTTCATCACGATCGCAACGTAGGAACGCGTTTGGCCTCCCTTCATATATATATATGCCCCTCTCAGTAATTAATGAAAATCAGATCATTTCTTTTGTCTCGCATCCAAATCAAAACGGATGCATGCCAGAAAATTTCCATGTCGCCATAGGCTCGGTGATTATGGTTCTCCGGTTGTTAACGAGCGACCCAATGATCGATTGATTATTATATCCAATATCTTATTTCAGATGCACAAATGTTCACGTTTCTTCGGGTATAGCCTAACATTTGTACGACGAAGATTGGTCAATCGATGGAACACAAACTTGTCTCCTTCCTATATCTCTGCTTAAAATCATTTGATTTCTGTTCCCATCTCGATTTCCATTATTTTTTCATCGCGAGCGTTTTTTAATTAATAGCGATGATATGTATGTAAATATAGATAAATTTCAACAAAGGTGTATATATATATATATATATATATATATATATATATATATATATCAATTATAGTAGAGATCACTAATATCGAATGCATTCCATACATACTCTTTCCTCGACCGATCCATCAAACAGTCGCTTAACTTTATCGGAAAATAAATCATTTTACGACAAGTAAGCATAAATACCGCATTCATTTTAACGAGGTATATATATATATATATATATAGGTACATGTATGTTCTAACCCAACGGTTTTGTCACAATCGCGTTCCTTCTCGCTGGCCTTCCCACACTGTTTTACGTAACGGAGGAAAGAAATGAGCCATACGAACACGTATACGGCGTGTAGAATGCCGGCAAGACGCGTATAAGAAAAGTGGACGGGGTCCGGCGGGGTTTATACGCGCACTTATACATATTCCGAGGAGGAAGGGGTTCGGAACCGCAATTATCCTCGCACGATCGACTATGTAATCGAGTTGCTAATCGCTTCATATACGCTCGAGCGTGTTATATAGGCGGAAAAATAGCGCTCGGCGCCTGTGTATCGTCGAGAGAGAGAGAGAGAGAGAGAGAGAGAGAGAGAGAGAGAGAGAGAGAGAGAGAGCTTAGCATATAAAACGAGATTTATTCGTTCCCTTCTCTTTTCTTTTGCTTTCTTTTTCTCCGTTCTGTTTTTCTCCCCTGGCGTTCGCATCGCATGCGATCGAGCTCCTTTGCCCCCGCGCGGGGATGGAATTATTGTTCATTAAGTCGGTTAATTCAGCAGTGATAACCGGCATTAAAGTCCGACTAATGCCAGAGCGGTGGTGTATAATAAACGCGGGGCAATCTTCTAATGATAAACGGCTCCGTCCTAAACGTTTCCATTATGGAAAGTTCCGATCGCGCGGATTTGCACGGATCTGAAACGTTTTCGGTGTTATTTTTCTGATCTTTTATTTTCTTCTCTTTTAATTACAATCCTGAATTAAATTATACCAGTGTTTTATTTTTAATTAAAATATATTTATGTCGAAAGAAATTTTTTAAAAACACATTTTTACATACTTCGAACAAAATTTATATATTTAATACGTATATATATAGTTTATATCGCCAGGGGAGATAAGCTTTCGTTCCAACAGCAGAGCTATTTATTAATAAGTCATTTGCGGCGCACACAGGCGGACGGACACACACCCGTACACGCGCGCGCGCATACATTTGTATATAGATCAGGCGACAATCACCAATTGACGCGTCCAATACAGTAGCCTCAATTGTTCCCCCGATATTTCGATATTCTTGTGGCCAGACGGGTCAATTGAAAGACAGCACGAAGAAATGGTCGAAATATATATATATAATAGTACACTATTTGTCTGGCTTTCTTGGTTTTAAATGTCAGTACCATAAATTTGAGCGCTTACTGCTCAATATAACGGAGAATGTTTTATTAATGCTTTTATGATTTTATCCTCGTCTTTATGTCTGTCGCCGTCAATATCGGTCTTGTATATATATATCTTGTATATATATATATATATATATATAAAGAACCTTGTTCGATTCGGTGCACGAAAAATGTTTTCTAAGGAAGATCTAAAGCAAACTGATCATTTTCTGTGTGATTGTGTTTTTTTTTATCATCGACTATTATTTATATGTATAGAAGTAAATAGGTGAATTATATTTTTGAAAATGGAATATAAGAAAACTATAAAAATGACAAGAAATTGAATACAGTTTATTCAAACAACAAGAAATCTAGATATAAAACAAGGAGACAATTACATTTGCGGCAGTAAAATTTCATAAGCAG
>JACCIC010000235.1:202500-205000 GCA_018907035.1 Sycobia sp. Sy_11
CCAACGGCGTGGGCAAGAAAAATATTGATCTTCGAGAAATAGAGAGAGAGAGAGAGAGAGAGAGAGAGAGAGAGAGAGAGGGAGAGAGGGAGAGAGAGGTGGCGGCGAGGGTGGGGGGGGGGAAAGAAAGAATATGGCGGATGTATAGGTTTGACAGCTGAGACGCGCACGTCATCGGCCGCCGCGACCTCGCGTTTCGGCCGTACGTATATCCTCGAGCCGCTGTGGAGGTTCTCGCGCGAAAACGAGTTCGTACGTTATTATTCGTATTCGTAATTTTTCGCTAGTCCCCCTTACAATACTGTCAACAATATAAGGAATATGCCGCTCCTTTATCCGCGCCGTCTTTCATTGCACACGGGCGTGCGTATATGTAGATGAGCGAGTGCGGAAGCCGAGATGCTCGCGGCTGCATTTGTAACGCGAGTCTCGCGTGGGCAGAGGAATTGAGTCGGTGAGCGGGAGAGGGGGGGGGCGACGCGGCGAATGAGAGACGGAGGAGAGCCGCACAACGCCGTACGGGCAATATATAATGAAGCCGTCCAGCGCGATTCTCCCGCTCGTATAATATCGTATAAATCCCTCAAGCAAATTGTCGCGTCTCGATATTGAGCATCGGCCCGCGAATATTCTTTTCGCCGCGTCGTTTAACGATCCTGGACCTTTTCCCTGGTTCATCCTCCCGCCCCCATCCTTCTTTCGTGATAGAGAAGTAAAATAAAAAAGACAACCACAACAACAACACCAATAACAACAACAACAACAACAACAACAGCGATCAGCCGGAATATTTGCATTTTACGATTGGTGCTTCCAGTATTTACGTATCCAGTGGATAATATAAGAATGCTTCGTAGTTTTCTTTTTGTTGCTCTCGCGTCGGCTATATACAAGTATTATATCCGCCTTATATATGCATATTTACGGCGTGTTTAAATACCCATACACGCCGGGCGAACTTCGACGTTACGTTATGTAAGCGCATCGGTTGCGATATATATATATATATATATATATATATATATATATATATATATTTATGTGTGTATATATACACATATCTGTATAATACATATGAGGTAGCTCTCTCGGAGATTATTATACGTTTACCGATATTATATCTTAGCGAGCTCGTTAAGCTATATATATATATATAATTGCCCTTCTATTATAATATCTATCTATGTACCGGCGTATGTTATAATTAATAATTAGCGCTGCAACTCTATATATTATAATAACCCATGTACGGATTTTAAACGCCTCCTTGTATGTACACACACACACACACACACACACACACACCACACACACACACACACACCCACACCACACCCACACACACACACCACACACGGCACGTGCAAGATATATATATATATATATATATATATAGTATATATAGTAGTGTGTGTGTGTGTATTCTGTAGGCGTAAAAAGCGCGGCGCTCAGTTTAGTTTTCTAATTAGGTATCCCCTTGATAGGAATTCATTTAACGGCCGCGCGCGGCGCGCACTAATAAGTAATATTTCGCGATACGAAAGCGGCCTCTGTGGCGAGTTCCTGCTTCCGCGAGCCAGGACCTGCCCTTATGGATTAATAAAGATTTGCATTGAAAGAGAAGTGTCTCCGTGTGAGAAATCGTTAAGAGAACGAGAGATTGAGATACACAGAGTGGAGAAAGATATATTATAATATATATATATATATATATATATATATATATATATATATATATAGAGAGAGAGAGAGAGAGAGAGAAAGAGAGAGGGAGGGAGAGAGATGAGAAAGGAAAGTCAAAGGAGTAACTGCATAATAAGCTACGTTGAGTAAATAATAAATAATTTAGGATTGAGCTTGCGAGGCCCGAGATTTTGGATGTTGTTCTCATCACCAACGAGACATATTATATATCCCCCATTTCATGTTTTAGTCACATGTGTAAGATATGCTGAATAAATTTGTTTTCAATTAGTTTTTTAACCAAGATTATTTCAGAAGCTGTCAATGTTCATTCTTACCCATTGAGCAAAGAATACTTGGTTATAATAATGATAAATAAAAACATAAATTTTTACTGGAATTTTTAGTCTCATCATTCATCTTTATTTAAGGATAATCGACATTTTTGCAAGGCCGAGCATATTCGTCAATTAATGTATAATTCAAAAAAATATCCTTTATAATTTATGATTCATTACTAAAATCATATGTTTTCACCAAATATATAATGAAGTTTCTTGAAACATAATGGCAATGAAAAACAAGCGTAATAAACGAAGAGTATGCTTAATTAGAATTCAAAAATACTTTAATTAGAACGCAAGTTTGTAATGATTTTTTAGTATGTACTATACATACATTTTAAAATAATCATAACAAAACTTTTCAAATGCGACTTTATTCATAATAAAGTCGCATAAATTTTTTATATTATAAAAGTTTATTCATTTGATCAATTCAAGCGGGGGTACTTTTCAATGCTTCGTGGTGCAAAGAG
>JACCIC010000235.1:207500-240000 GCA_018907035.1 Sycobia sp. Sy_11
ATAAGCGAGCGGTTGCAGTGGCCGCGCCTCGCGACGCTCCACGGCCCGAGCCGAAGGCCTCCCGAACGTATTATAAGTGCATATATACCCATACGAGCGTGTGCACAGATGGGTAGGCATGCATACGCGAAGAGGGGCAAAAACGAGTTCTGATCTCGTAGAAACGCGGGGAGAGTACTGCGCGAGGGATGGGGTGGGGGTGGGGGGGGGGTGGTGGCCTCGGTCCATTAGACCCTCTCGTGGGCTCCTAATTTATATTTTCGTATCCGCGGCAATCCGACACCACCGATGCGCGCCTCTGCAACAAATCGCGGATGCAGCTCCCTTATCTTCCTCTCTCTCTCTCTCTCTCTCTCTCTCGCTCGCCCCCTTCCTCATTCTCTCGCGTGCAACGCGATTTCGTTCGGAAGGACGAACAATATCTCGCGCCTCGTCCACGAGATCCTTTCGTAAGATGCGCGGGAGCGCGGCTTTAAGATACTCGCCCCCTACCCGCCCCTGCCCCCCTCCCCCACACCTGACTCGGGCGCGAGGATATCGTGTGTCGTCGCATCTCTCTCCCCTCCCCCCTCCCTCTTTCTCTCTCGCTCACCCGCCCCCCCCCCGTTCCCGCCCCTCCGCGCTGACCGCGCGCCAAACCGGCTATTACGTATATACATATATACACGTATACAGGCAGCTGTCCGCAAATTGCTTAACCCCGACGATTTATGGCATTAGTGCAAATTGCAATATATTGTGATGCCCTGCCAGGGCCGAGTAATTGCCGCGTATACCTATATAAGTCCGTGTATACGCCGCGGACGGACGAGTCTTTCGCGGAGGATTGACCTGCCTGCCGTATTAATGTCTGAATTTGTTTGTGCTCGCATTGACTATCTGTGTGTGAGTGTGTGTGTGCGCGCGCGTTCAAATTTTCACCTTATCCAGCTGAAAGTAGTCTCCAGTATACTTTGCAAATCAAGAAGCGCCGTTATACGCACGCGTATATTCGAAAAAGAGTTCGAAATTCACGAAAATCTCCGATAATTAAGAAATCTGAAAGTTGAATGACTGATTAAAATAAAACAGTATAATCTTCTTGAAGTTAAAAGCATCTTTGTACCGCAGTTTCGGGATCTGAAAAGAATTTTTTCATATATTATAAATCAGTAAAAAGCATTCAAAAAGTATCCTTTCGTATTTTTAAATTTCCATGCAAAAAATTACAATCAGTTTTAAAACGGACAATAGGCAACGATCGGTACTTTTTTTTTCAAAGATCATATATCAGACAACTAATTTGAATTGATACATCAAATTCTAAAAGTTACAAAAGCTCAATTCATAATTACATAATCGTTAGCCACAATATTGTGCTAAAGTCGTAATTGTAAAGTTCTAAAGGTGCATTGATATATATATATATACACACACATAAAGTTCGATAACTAGCGTAGCGTGAAAGTTGATTTTTAGCCTCGGAAAACTTTCCTCTTCCGCTGGGTGCGGGAGTAAAATGCAGTCCCTCGTTAGAAAAAAAAGTCAACTGTCACGCGCGTGTCGCAACACACACACACACACACACACGCGCGCGCGCGCGCGCGCCGTTTTATCTCTCGATACCGCTATATATGTATATTCGGATTACTTTTAAACGACCGCGTACATTAATTTTACACCGCTATGTGTCGCACGAAATACTGGTTAAAGTCGTGAATTTTTCGGTCTCTCGGCGGCGTAAAATATAGTCCGACGCCTCCTACGCGAAAGTCGAGAAATTTTATCCGCCCTCGACTCGGCGGGGGAACGAAAAAAAAAAAAAAAAAACTGTCCCACGCCGTTCTCAGTCTACTGTTTTCCAGCCAATCGTTCTGGATTCCCATACGGGTAAGGCTCGCGCTTATTGTCTTAAATTGACGTACGAGAAACGTTGAGAAAAAAAAATTTCTGTCGCTCGTTCGATCGAAAATTGTCCGGCAAGCATCGAGAATTCTCAATCGTCGATCGATCAAACATCGGCACGAGGAATTCGAGTCGTCCGAGAACAAAGACGAATCGCAAAGTATTGCTATACTCGCAACTATGGAATATAATTACTCGAAACAAGGATGAATTGCAAATCGGTCGGGCAACAAAAAAAAAAAAAAAAAAGAAAGAAAAAATAATAAATAATCGACCCCCCTCGTAATTCGCGCGGAATCTCGCGCACATTGGACGGCGCGTCGGTCGCGTGCGCGCTCGAATCGTTATATTTATAACGGAGTCATTGAACGTCGTTGTTTTGCGCGCGGGGCTCACGCGATGATCAAAAGTGCGCTGCCGCTGCGCGCTCGCGTTCCAGTTATAGTCTATATAGTGCATACACACGCGCACGCACACACACACACAGAGTATATAAAAGTATACAGCTTTGGAGACGCAGCGCGGCTTCATTAACCTGGACGAATATAACATCAGTCGTAAATTGCGAGATAGAGAAATATCGTCCTTGAAAAGACGATGTTACTTGATTGTTATTATTTTTTTTTTCCAGATTATGAAAACTACCTCGGAAGTTTTAAAAACAAGTGTCCTTTTTTTATTCAGTAGACCGTAGGAAATGAAGAATCTATCTCAATTTTCTTATCTCGTCCTGTAAAAACACCTTTCAATTAATTTCGACTTAGTTATGTATGCCAGGCGCGACTGCTACAAAGACTCGTTTTTTTATATTAAATAATTTTGTCATTATGCTAATCGGGGAGCATTTTATTTTAAGTAAATCGCACCACTTGTTACCCTCGGCCACATGGATTCGCGGATCCCGCAAAGCCGGGCGGGCAGGTTTTATCAAAGGGGGAATTTCCGGAGGGGTTTCGGCTGTATATTATATATATATATATATATATATATATATATATATATATATATAATATAGGCAACAGGTGGCTCTGAAAGGGTGCCTCTCCCTTATATAAATATACCTGTTGCTTTCGTTGCGCCCGCTTCGCCGGTTCGCCTCGAGCGCGCACGCTCGCACGCACACAGTTAGAGCCTCGGTAACAGATTCAAGGTCATGATATACGTGCGTCTTGTTATACGCATGCGTACATCCTTATATGCATACCGTGCATTTCGCTGTTTTTCTCCCCTCGTAACAAATATACGTCAGAACAATCGGCGGAGACGTATCGCGCGAGTCCTTAAAGCGCAGTAATAATTACAATGTAATTATCGTGAAAATTGAGTAAGTCGAATTGGTAAGAATGTATGTGTAACCGTGCGAGCGCGAGCGTGCGTTGATGTGTGTTAGGGAACGAGGGGGATGAGAGCGGTTAGTCGGGCAGGGGAGGGTGGGGGGATTATCACTTTAGTGCGCCGGCCTAAAGTGCCGGGGCTCGACGCGGCAATTACACACGCTGATGCGCCCGGCGATTGCGCATTGTTTAAAGACATAATCCGTGAGCGCCCCCCCTCGCCCCTAACTTCCATCCTCGCGATGATTATCCACATTCTCGATGCGTTAAAATCTCAGGAATGCGGTTTGTTTGTGCCTCCCGTGTTTATACATATATACGGTAGCTGCGAATGCGGGGCGGGGGAACGAGGGGGTTCGAAAAGAGAGGGAGATATAGAGAGAGAGAGAGAGAGAGGGGGGTGGAGGGAGAGAATGATGTCGAAAAGTATGCGCGAGGGTTAATCGCGCCGGAGGGGCGGGGGGAAGAGACACTCCGAAGCAACGCACTTGACGCACGCACAGCCCGCGCCGGGTAATTTTCGCCGTGGCCGGCGCATCATCGCGCCGAACGACGAGGCTCCGCCGGCGAGGAAGAAAGTTAACGAAGGAAGCGAGCGGGTAAAGAAGGAACTGGGAAGAAAAAAGAGGTTCTGGTCCCGGCGGGGTTGGCGGGGACAGGAGGAGGGGGGGATGCTTTCGGCGGCGATGCTGCGGGGCGCAGCGTCTATCGCCGCGACCGTGGCTGCGAGGAGGCGCGAACGAGCGAGCGAGAGAGACAGAGCGAGAGAGAGAGAGAGAGAGAGAGAGAGAGAGAGAAGGGAGAGGGAGAGCGCGTGAAAGGGGCGACATGCCGTCGATGGACACGAGCGTGCGCGCGAGTAGGCGCGGCGCGGCGTGGCGACGAGAGGCGGGCGAGGTTGGGCGCCACTGGGTATAATTATGACATCTAATTAGGTTTTTAGCGGTCGCCGACTGGTTCGTTCGACCCGCGCGGCAGAGGCGGACGCTGCCGCTGCGCCCGGGCTGATGCAGTCGTCGCGTTCGCCGCCTCCTCTCCCCCACCCTCCCGTCGCTTCCAGGATTGCGCGCTCGGGCACGGTCAAGGCCTTTTTTCTCTTGGTTCCCGGGCTACCCACCCCTTCCCCTCCCAGCTTCCACACTCTCAACTGCCTCGCCCTATCTCTCTCTCTCTCTCTCTCTCTCTCTCTCTTTCTCTCCGTCTCGCTCTGCGTTCCCCTTTTTTTTTAATCTCCCTCGACTCCGCTCCCGCGGCTATCCTCTCTCTTTTTGCCCCCTTAATGAGCTTTTTTCCCCGCGGCACTTTAGTGCTTCAAAAACGAAAAATCGACAAAGAGCGAAAGAGCGGTAGAGTGGCGGAGAGCGAGGGAGAGAGAGAGAGAGGGGGGAGGGAGGACGAGAAAAACGTTTTGGGAGGAGGTGGAGGGAAGGGAAGGTCGCGCTTCCCCTGAAAATTCATAAAGGAGGCGAGGAACGAGTCATTCGAGATCGGTCTGCAAATTGTCGCGCGACGAGCTGTATTGCCCTTCGTTACAGGGCAGGAGGTGGGGCTCGGGTGGCGGGGGGGGGCGCTACGCGCATTCCTCATCGCAGTCCGGGAGTCGTTAGTCGGCCAAGTGCAGAGTGCCGTCGCGACAGAGAGCGAGAGAGAGAGAGAGAGAGAGAGAGAGAGAGAGAGTAGGCGAGCGATCACTCGAGAGCCGCGGGGTGTGCGTTTGAACGCGTAGTAGTGTATATAGTAGCCTTGGCAGCGGGAGTGAGTGAGTGCTCGATAAAAAGGAAGCGGCGCCGCATCAGCTCCTCCCGCGGACGCGGCGGCGTCCCCGCGGAGCGCGCGTGGATTAGCATTGGAACGTCGTCGACGAGCGTTGAGAAGGGTGGGATATCTCTCTCTCTCTCTCTCTCTCTCTCTTTCGCTCTTTCTCTCCTCTCGTTTTTTTATTCCCGCGTGCAGAGACGTCATTAGGGCACACCAGCACGAGAGAAAGAGAGAGAGAGAGAGAGAGATCACGTGGAGGATAAAATTGGACCGAAGAGCTCTTCGGTCTCTCTCTTTCTCTCTCTCTCTCTCTCTCTCTCTCTCTCTCTCTCTCTCTTTCGCTCTCTCATTCTCTATCGGCGTCCGTGAGGCTGCCACTTCTGCTGCTGCTGCTGCTGCAACTGCTGATACTGTAGCGCGAAGGGAATGGTGAAGGAAGCACAGTAAAAGAAGTTTAGCGAAGAAGAAGGAGTATAGAAGAACGAGAGAGAGAGAGAGAGAGAGAGAGAGAGAGAGAGAGGGAGCCACGTGAGGATAGAGGTAGGGGGACGATCGGAGCAGCAGCAGCAACAGCAGCCCCAGCGAAAGGAGGATCCCAGACGAAGAGTGATTGAGCTGTAGTCGAAGCGTGTATATAAATGCTGGCGGAGAGTCGTGTGTTCGCGTGCAAATACGCGAGTTCAGTCGTCTCTCCCTCTCTCTCTCTCTCTCTCTCTCTTTCTCTATCACTCACTCTGTCTCTGTCTTACTTCCTCGCGATCTTCGAATGTCTGGATGCCGCGGTACTGCGGCCCTAAACCTATGTTATAACGCCGATGAGGATATCCTATTATATAAGAGAAGAGAAAGAGAAAGCTAAAAACTCCTTGGTGCGCATGCAAAATTTTTAAATAGTCGGACGAGACAAAGAGTCGCGAACGTTGTTGTATGAATTATATAAATATATATATATACAGATACATGTATTGATAGGTTGATCTATCCCCACGTTTATCCCCTCGATGCTTTATCCTTGATTGACCTTGCGTTCCTTGACCCCTGTCTCACTCATTCTTACCAATGATAATTTCTCCCATAAGATGTTCAGTGTTCACTGATGCTAATCTGGTCGATGAAGTCATCATATTTCTCCCTCCTCCCAGAAAGGGGGGGGAGGGAAATAAAAATGATATCGGTCGCACTATGATATTCGCGGATCGGAATTATACGATCAAAGCAGACCTCTCATACTGTGAGATAGTTATATATGATATATATGTATATAAATACATAGACAAAGAGACGAGGCGTTAGTTTCTGGGTCGTGCGCGCGCACGTGCCGACCGGCGCGGCGTATCGCCCGAGCCACTCCGAGGAACGGGGGCCGCAATCAAGGCGCTGATTCGAAACCTCGAATAATTAGCGGTGCTCCGCGAACCTTGATTAACGTCGTATAGATATACAGAGACCTGCGTTCACACACACACACACACACACACACACACACACACACACAAACATGCTCGATAAGTCACGGGCGTTTTATTCTCCGGCACTAATGGAATGGAACTATAAAACAGAATGTTCCTTTTTCTGCGGTTCTCAGAAAAATTCATTATCTAATGATGTAGAAATGCGTGTATATATGTGTGCCATGGTGAATTTATACAGGGGAGTTCCCATATTGCGATTCCCAATTGCATAAAAAGAATGCAATTAATCGGACAGCAATGTGTTACCAACGCGAATCCAATGAAACATTTGACGTACACCCAGTATAAAGCATTGAAAAAATTCAGATCACTTCCTTTCCAATAGACTATGGCGTTCATTATTTTACCAAGAATTACATTTTACATTTGAATCTGTTTTCACATTTCACACGTCTGGCGGTGCTTAGAAACATTTTTCGTTGAAAACATTGTAAAAGGAAAACAACCGTTCCATTTTATAGATATTCCGAGGTGCTTAGTTTTTGTTACACGCGGGAAGCCCGAAGTATTTCCAGCACTTTTTAAGATATTAACGGCCTTCTTCTGACTTTCGCCTTTTTAATGCAACGTATTCGTAAATTTATCTCGCTCATCTACACATAATTTATCTATTGCACACGAGGCAAATCTCGTTTGCGCATTTAGTACTGATATGTAGCAAAATATGTTTAGAAATGAAGTCGAATACAAATGATGGCAAATATTTGGGAAAGGAAAAAATAATAAATTTTATATGAATGGTTAGAGAATTCACTATATGTCTATAGTATTTCGGTTAAACAGTATTTAACTAGATAATTTGACCGTACACTAATCGACATTAATATAATAGAGACGATATAGTATTATTCTTATCTTTGAGGAAACTTCCGCTAATACACAGAAGCCAACGACCCTGAAAATCCCAAATCCAGTCTACAATACTCGCGTAGCCTCCTCTCTTTCATCCTCGTTCTCGAGCCCTCCCCCCCCCCTCCTCAAGACATCCGCCAAGATTCTAAACCCGCATAAATGCAGGCACACGCGACTAGCTAAATAGAATGCATCTCCGGCCACGCGCACGCGGAGCGAATATCTTCTCGAGAGAAAGAGAGAGAGAGAGAGAGAGAGAGAGAGAGAGAGAGAGAGGGAGGAGGGAGGAAGGAAGGGAGAGAAAAACCCTGCCCAAAATAGCCGTGCGCCGCGCTTTCTCACGGCGGAATGAGTCGAGGAGCGCCACGCAAGTCGAGCAAAATAAGCCGCGCCGGCGTATCGGTGGGTGAGACGAAGCTGCCCCCCCCCCCACGCACTGCTCTTATATATATATATATATATATATATATATATATATATATATAAATCGCGTATTTTATCGTACACCGCTTTTATGGAAACGCTTCTATATTTTTTTGTAGGAGGTATATAGGCGAGGAGGGGGAGGGTAAGGAGGAGAATCCCGATCTATTCCGGCGTATGAAAAGCGGTGGTCTTTTGTACAATATACCTGACGTAGCCTCGTGCGCATAATATGCGTAGATATATAGGTATGTGTGCAGAAACGCACTTTTTCTTCTTTTTCCCTGGCTCTCTTACATAGAAATACACATACACACGCATGTATAAACACCCTTCAGTAGTATTACAGGCGGACATCAGCGACGGTAGGACCAGCATGCGGTAGCACAACCTTTCTCTCCATTAGGCCTCTGGATCCCGGCGCTTCTTATATCCTGCCTTTTTTCCTCTCTCCATCTCTCTCTCTCTCTCTCTCTCTCTCTCTCTCTCTTTCTATCTTTCCCTCTCTCGCTATTTCTTTCTTCGCCTCATTCTCTCCCCCTCCCCCTGTCTTCCAGCACTAAAAGAAGAGCCCGCGCATCGCATCGCGCACAAATGAGGTTGTCGCGTCGCGTCGTTGCGTATATATATATAGTATGCGCCACATCGGAGTCCTAAGTCGCTTGCTCCACTTTTTACGAAAGATACGCACGGACCGCTGTGCAACGATCCCCCCCCCCCCGCCCCCATGACCCACGGCGCTCCGAACGAGTTTTTTGCCCCGTGCGTCGCTTAATATACCTCGCGGCCTCTTCATGTTGACCCGCTATTTTTCCTCCAAACCCTCAGCCGGCCCATTTTTTTGCTAGCTTGACGTGCATATTTCTTCGGAGCATACATATATATGTATATATATATATATATATATATATATATATATATATATATATATATATAGTAATACACGACCTAAACAAAATATCTGCATGATTCGATCAACTTATTGTTTACAACAGCTAGTATTGTTCGAGTATCTTAGAATGTTGAAAACGGTTCCAATAGCTCAATCAGCTGAAATGGCTACAATAGTGGAGCCGTTTCAAATTGTTCGCATTGATTGAACATCCCAATACTCTTTAACCGAACATTTTTCATATCTGTTGAACGACATACGTACGATCGTTGTGCATTTTATTCAATCAGTTTCTTCGATTTTCTGACACGTTCGAGCGACACTCCAACTGACGAAGTCGTTTTCCAAACAGTTGGAGCCTTTCCTATTTATTGAACATCCAAATGGTCTTTCAATATTTCTCGACTTACGTATTATTTTTACATACACAATGTAAAGCAAATCGAACTACTCGATGAGCTTGAACAACGGAAATACGCGAATATCTCAAAGTATTCAAACAGTTCCACCAACTTGAGCAGCTAACATACTGAAACGGATCAGACAGTTCGAATTGTTATTCAAACACTTTAGCCATTTCAGCTGTTCATATAGTTGAGATTGTTCGTGTTGTTGTGATATCAACAATTTTCCAATCCAATGTTATGCATTATTTCAATAATTCTCCATGCTGCGCCGTACTGTTTGTACAATCGTACATTTTATACACATTGCTCAAACCATTTAAGGATCTTGAATAACTAACATATCCATGTAACTGAAACTGCTGAAAGATTTGAACGATGCGAATTCTTCCAACTTTGTAACGCTTGGAAAACTCAAAAGGTTCGAACGGCCGGAAAAAGCGTTCGAGTTAATCGAACCGCAAAAAGTCCCCAATCTTAATATAATAATATGAAACGTTTCATGTTTTTTCTGATTACCAGTAGCGCTCTGGTATAGCTCGTACGGTAGCGAGATCTCTAAGTACATTCCAGAGAATTCGAGAGCGTAATCGTGCGCTAGCGCGCGAATTTAGAGTGAGTGAGAGAGGGTGAGAGGGAGAGGGAGGGAGGGAGAGAGAGTGGAACTGAGGGGAGGAGGTGAGCTGTATGGGGCGGCGCAGCGTTTCTTGCGAGTTTTCTTGCGCGCCTCTGCAGCGAATAATGCTCTCCATGCTCCGCCCCTCTGTTTCGCCCCCTCCCACCGCCTTTGGTGTCTCTCCGCGAGCTGCAATCGTACCCTGATGATGCGCAGCATAGTCTGGATCGCGCGCGGGTTGTGTTTGCCCATCGGTACAGAGAGAGAGAGAGAGAGAGAGAGAGAGAGAGAGAGAGAGAGAGAGAGAGAGAGAGAGAGAGAGAGAAGAGAGAGAGAGAAGCCGTCCAAGAGATCGGGACCATTGTTCTTGGAAAGCTCTATAAGAGAAGAAAGAAGTCCAATAGTCCTCCCGGGCGTTTCTGTGTGCGCTCTCTCTTGTGCCCTATACCTATGTGCATCGCAGTGCATATACACGTGTATACAGTTGCATATACATATGTGTGTATATGGATATGTGTGCTTACAATCGCGGTTGGTGTGCGAGCGACGCGATCCGGTCCGATGATGACGATGTCACTCGCGATCGAGAGTGGAAGAGAGAAGGGAAGAGAGATAGAGAGAAAGACAGAGGCAGAGGACAGTGCATTCTCACTGCTCACTGTCCTTTGGATGTATATATATATGTATACATTGGATGTTTATATATATATATATATATATATATATATATATATATATATATATATAAAGTGCTGCGTGCCAATGACCCATCGCGCATCGGGCAATACGGAGGATAAAATGTTCTCTCTCTCTCTCTTGCTTGCTTATAGACTCGCGTAGCCGATGATGATGCGAGAGAATACGCGCGAGAACGAGCAAGAGCGAGGGGAGGGAGCCTTCAATCGCACTTTATTAGCGATGCGGGATGAACGCGGTTGCGTTACGTACATACACCTACGCACGCCCGCAAGCGCGCTCGTACACACACACACACACACACACCCGCGCGCGTGCGCACACACATCTATAGATCTAAAGGGAGTGGGAAAGAGAGGAGAGAGAGAGAGAGAGTCACATCTATTTCTTGCCAAGAGACGCTGATGAGGATGGCGACGCGTTAACACAAGCGCGCGGAGCATCGACAAACGCTCCCTCACTCGCGCGTCCATGGGTTGACTGCAATGGTCTGCGCGGCCTTTTCTGCTTTTATGCAACCCCTACCCGCCTTCGCTTTCTTTCTCTTTCTCTCTTTGACTCCCTCTGCCTCTGTCGCCCTCTTTCTCGCTGTCGGCCATCATTTAGCTGGAACGTCTCCAATCGGTTCCAATGTCCCCGACGATTTCGCATATTATTCATATTATATCGTTTCTGAAAGCGTCGCTTCAAAATTATACGACGGGCTAATAACGCGCTAACGTCACCAACTTCGCTGCCTTGTGCGCTGACTTTTTCTTATATATATATACGACTTATTAATGTATACTAAATTATATGTCTTTGATATACTTTGTCTTTGATGTCTTTAAGATATAACAATTTGCCAGTCATTCCTTGCAATCACAATTAACGATGATCTTTTCTGTTTCAGGTGAGTATATTCGTTACGTCTCAAATAATGCCCGACCATACTCCCCCGCTGAGTTTGTAAGTAAACTTAATCCTGAAAAAAGGATACTACACATAATATATATATATATATATATATATATATATATATATATATATATATATATATACATCATGTTTTATTGCCGCAGTTAAAGGATTTATTCGAGCGCGGCTTGAGTGCGCGGTGGCGATCGGCTCGATAGATTTCTAAATTACACTGTTCGTTGAACGGCCTTTTTTGTCGATGCTGGAATGCTATATAATATATATGTATTATATAAACTGCCTATAAAAGCTGAATGGCCATTTTTTTAACCCGCGCACTCTTACATTTCCGTTATAGCTTGCTCCTATCGTTTAAAAATCTACAATATACACGGTCGATTTTTATCAGAAGCGTTTAGCAATTAATGACGTATAGAATAATGTACATAGCTAAACGGGCAATGTTGAATTCGTATGAGAGATGCATAGCAGATCAATCATCCAAACGTAATGTGTCATGAATCACGGTATGTGAGTTGAAAAAAAATTTGTAAGATTCGAAATATGTCGTTCGTAATCTATCGGTTCTCAAAATGCAGTAGATTCGAAATTTGGAACCTGTTTTTTTTTTAAATAATAAGTTAGAGGCATTTATAGACAGTGATTTGATCGATTAGTCTTAAATTTTTATTCGAAAAAGTATCCAACGAAATCATAAGCTGATCCAAAGACATAATTCTTTTTTGAAGACGCAATTTTTCTTAAGTGTTGTTCCAATTCCAATTTAGTAGCAGAATTTCTGTAACAGAAATTGGACTCCGTCAGAAATTTTTAACAATACAGGCTAATTTATTATTTTCTTCGTAATGACTACTCGTCATTGACGATTGGTTCAAAATTCATAAAAACAAAAAAAGAAAAAAACAGAAATAACAATCTTCTCGAAAATCAGTCAAGTGCAAGAACTTGCAAGTGGCAACCGTCGTCGAACCGAAACGAAAAATTCATAAGAAATGCGTAACGAGGAAAAAATATCGCCGGATTTCCAGAAATTCCATACGTATATACATAATATAATACATCGATGTATAAAAAGCCCAGAACCCTCCGCCCCCCCCCGCCCATGATCCGAGCTGCGGAACGGCTGCGCGCGTCCGCCCAAACGCAGAAAAGGCGCGGTTACATTATTACGCGGTAACGATATTATTGGAATCGGAGGGACGGAGCATCACCCCTCCCCCCGCCCCTCTGTCAATTATTAGCACGCAGCTCCCGGCGACTCGGCCCCCTACTCGCCTGAGCCAATGATATTGCGATACAATGCAAGGCCCCACGTGACCGTAACGCCGAAACATTTATCGGTTGCCCGCTGTCTTGTTGGCAATAAGTGCATAGTACGGCGCAGTGCAGACCGCGGAATATCGTGTGACTATATTCGCCCCGTGCGAGCGGGGCAGAGATACGCCGAATGGGCTCCTGCTCCCTCCTCGGATTGCCCTTTCGACAATTATGTACGCCAAGGCCAAATGGTGCCGAGTCGCGGCCGAAATACTATATTATATATATATATATATATATATATATATATATAATATACGTATGTACATGTATATAATATACATATATGTATGTACAGACGCTCCTCGAGCTGTAGAATGCACCGAGTCTCGTGGATAATTCGGTCGTTGGGATGTGCCCGGCTCGAAATATCGTTAAGGGAACAAAAGAGAAATTGCCACGGCTACCAGAAAAAAAACTTCGAAACATGTTTTTTCGTTACTCTTTTGTTTTGTTTTGTTTTTTTTTTTTTTTTAAATAAACGTTATAAACAATATAACAAAACTCGCCGAACCTTTGCCGCTGCTCTTTTATAGGCGGCCTGGCCGGGTTGCGTCTATATATATGTATTATATACAATTCCGAGCAAAATGCCGCGCCGCGGCAATTACCCCTCTTCTCTCCCCGTTCTTTTGCAATACGCTCGCACTATATAGAAATATATATATATACACGCACGGAGCTCTCATCGCTTCGAAAGGCGAGAGCGCGGCGCAGTAGCGTCGGTAGCAGAACGAAATCATCGGTACTTAAGGAGAAAAGCCTTCCCGAAGAACTTCTCCAGCGGTAGCTGACGAAGCAGAGGAAGGCGGCGAAGAAGGACATCCGTGTCAGGGTTGGCGGGGAGAGGGAGAGAATTGGCTAATAGTGGCGCAGAAAAATGCCATCGTTATTAACAAATAAAAAAATAAAAAAAATAAGAAAAAAATGAAAAAACGAGACCGAAGGCGAGTCGTCGTTTACCCTTGCCAAGTCGGACTTTGCATTCTCGCTCTCTTCCTCTGGGCTCGAGTGGCGAGGCGTGGAGGGGGAGGAGAAGAAGATTACTCTCTCACCGAGGCGTTCGCTTCGCGTTCAATCAATTGCGCCCCAACATCTTCCCCCCCCCCCCGCCTTCTCTCAGCTTCATCCTTGTAATCAGCAGAACCTGGCTGCCGACTCGCTCCGAGCATGCGATGTGTGTCCTATAACCGCGCCCGCCCAACCCGACAGAACGCTCGCGTGCGCTAACTTGAAAAACGAGCCTATTCTTTTATATATATATATATATATATATATATATATATATATATATATATATATATTGAAAGGAGAAGAACGACGCGAAAAAATATCTCAATCCGCCTAATATACACATGAATATACCTATAAACATATAAAGCGGCAATTTACAACTCACTGCCTTCACCCTTCTTATATATATATATATATATATATATATATATATATGTATACATCTATGCACATTGAATCTGCACCGGCTTCTATGCGACTCTCCGATTCACTCTCTTTTCTATCTAAATCGCATGAAAAAAGGAGCAAAAACAAGATCGCTAATTGATAGAGAGTCAGAGGGCGAGGAAGATAGCGCATCTTTGCGCATCGACACACAGGGGTGGGGGCGCAGGAGGGGATGCGAGCGAAAATGCACGAGAGACAGAGACGAGCGCGACGGGAGGGAACCTGATAAAAAAAAAAAAAAAAAAAAAATAAAGAAATGCATCGCGCCTTACCGTCGTCAACCGCGCGCTAAAATGTATATCGACGCGAGTGCCCGGGTTCTCGCGTGCGCTGGCGCGCTGCCCTATTCGCCATGCATGTGTGAGAACAGCAGCGGCGAGCGTGGGAGGTGGGTTATCTGAAAGTTTAGATGGCGGGGTGCTCCGGCGGGACGTCGGTGGTAGGTGGAAAGGGGGAGGAAGGGAGAGAAACCGGTAGTAAAGTTATTCGAAGGAGCTGGGCATTCGAGTACGGCGGGCCCGCGCGCCCCTGAGCCGATCTTTACGGATAAGAGCGCGCGAGGTGTAACTTACTAGCGCTCTGCTCTGCTCGACATAGCTGGGCTTCTCTTTTTCTTTATATTTATTTATATTTATATATATATATAGAACCGCGACACATACGTGTACGGGTGCACATGTATGGAGAGATACAGACAGACAAAGAGATCGAGAGAGAGGGAGAGAGTGAGTGAGTGTGTGTGAGAGAGAGAGAGAGAGAGAGAGATAGAGATATGTAAGCATACATAGGCGACACACCGACGAGGACACCAAGCTTTTATGCATATCGCAACCAGGCGCAGATATAGAACCTATACGCTATATATATATATGGACCCTCTCTGCAGACCATCTTCAGAGAACTCGTTTCTCTCTCTCTCTCTCCCTCCCTCGACCGGATGGCGAATTTGGTCTCTCCAACGGCAGTGCTGCCGACGCAGACTTTCGTGCAGAAACGCACACGTATATATATATATACGGGCGCACACGTGCGAAAATTCTGTGTGATCGCGCGCGTGCGCGCATATAAAGCCTTCGAATTAACGACGACGATTGTATCTCGGGCGCGACATGAATATCGGCATCGATTCCCCGGCTAAATTATACTCCTGCGGATTTTTGTCCCATGGACTCTTTTGGCGCGAGGTTGGCAATTCGGCATACAGACTTACACGAATACACACGTAGTTGTAGACGCAGACGAACACGCACACATATACACAGATATATATATATATATATATATATATATATATATATATATATATATGCTTGTATACATATAAGACACGAAGGAACCTAATAATCGAACCGAACAAAAGCCTTAACGGTGGCCTCTGCTGTTGCTGCTGCTGCCGACGTCGCTCGACGAAATGCTCCCGTGCTTATATATATATGTATATACGAGAAGATACGTAAGAAATGAATACGGGAGCAATAAGGAGAGAAGTGTTGCGCCCGAGGTCGGCGCTCTTAGTATATAGCCTCGGGCAAGCGAGTAAGAGAGAGAGAGAGAGAGAGAGAGAGAGAGAGAGAGAGAGAGATAGACAGTGCGTGTGAGTGCGAGAGGGGGAGGGGAAAGCGACACTTGAAACGAGTGAGTGAGGGAGAAAGAGTTGGTCCGCCAAAATAACGACTTAATTCGCGAGGAAGGCTGCTACGGGTGAAAAAGAGAGAGAGAGAGAGAGAAAGAGAATCAGAGACAGACCAGAAACGCATCGCGAAAGAACGGAAGGAGAAATGAGAAAAAGAAGAGAGAGAGAGAGAGAGAGCGAGAGGAGAGCCTGAGACAATTAAGAGAGCCAAATACACTTCGTTTCTATATTCCAGGAATCCGGACTCTTTTCGAGGGGACACGACGTGAAAAATCTCGTTCCAGATCGAATGAGAGAGCAAGAGAGAGAGAGAGAGAGAGAGAGAGAGAGAGAGAGAGAGAGAGAGAGTGAGAATCTCCCTTTGCCAGTTTTATTCGTCCTTTTCGCGCAAAGCGCGCATATTATACGCTGTTCGCGCGCGCGCCTGCCTCGGCTCTGTCCTTGGTTCGAATCGCTTTCTAAGTGCCGCGTATGCGTGACCTTGAAACCAGAGTGTGGCTGAGCCGCGGCCGTGCGACTCTACACACCGCCGAATGAAATAATTATCGAGGCGGCGCGCGCTGCACGCGCCCCTCATTACGGCTCTATTACGCGGCTTTGACTCTCTTTCGCTCCTCTCGCTCCTTCGCCTATGTGTTATGCATTTCCCACCCGAAGATCATTTGGCATTAGTCACATTTTCACACAGCCGAATCGGCGCCTTTCGCCAAACGCGCTATCCCGAATTGCGCGCTTGATTATCGCGAATTTTCGTTCGATTATTCTTTGTTTTATTCTTTTTCTTTTGTGGACGTTATGTTTCATCAATGGAAGCCGAGGGATGCAGTATATAATATTTATATCTGATTTTTTTCTCCTTTTGTATCAATACAGTGAAGTTCGCTTCATCTGTAACATACAACTTACCTGTTAATCGTATATTGTTACTAAGACATTTAGGAAGTGGGGATTAGAGTAGACGTATTAAAGATTGAACTGAGTTGCTTCATTTTTTCCAGATATTAAATTATTTTAAACATGAATATATTGTTTGTTTATTCTTTGTATAGATCAAATTATTATTTTCCATTTAAAATAATTATCAATGTATATTCGCGAAGTTAGTAAACTGATCTCAATGATTTGGACTGGAACTTATGTAATTAGTTTAGAAAAGTTTCGTTGCCTGTAGACTCGTTTCAACATGACTCTATTGCAGATAACTTTCGCTTTAGACGCGGAGACACAGCGTAATTTAGCTCCTTCCGAAACTTTGGATTTAGCCGTTACCGTGTTTCCATTTACTATAGTAGCCACCTAGCGTTAATCCGGCACATATTTAAGCTACTTCTTGTTCTAAACGTTACAATCGATGCAACCCAAGATTTCAAACCCAGAAATATCACAAATCAAATCATATTACCAAATTCAAACTTTTAGACCGTCTAGTTTTCAAACTTTTAGACCTTCAACTTTTTTACACCGTCTAGTTTGTTTGAAATATTCCTAATTTCTCAATTTTTCATAGTAATTAACACAGCACTATCGTAACCGTGGCATATTATTTCTAGAAGAGCAAACTAACCACTACTTTCGATGCGAAACATAATCGTATAGGCATATATCTAGTAAAGAAAAATAAGTATGAAGCTCGAGCGATTAGAGCACGGATAACGGCCGGTTCGCACACACTAGGGCACACGCGTATATGCATACACATAAGCGTATGTACATATACATAAGCTCATGCGGGATAATCCTTTATCGCTAAGCAGCCCCGGAGAATTGCGGTTAGTGGGAGAGAAAGGGGTTGAAGAGGGAGGGTGGAGGGATATGGAAGATACGCATGCGATTTTCAAGAACCTGCTATGATCCCGTGGACTCCGGCCACAGAGAGAGAGAGAGAGAGAGAGAGAGAGAGAGAGA
Source organism: Sycobia sp. Sy_11 (assembly GCA_018907035.1). Lineage (NCBI taxonomy): Eukaryota > Metazoa > Arthropoda > Insecta > Hymenoptera > Epichrysomallidae > Sycobia > Sycobia sp. Sy_11. Next base: position 225,066 of record JACCIC010000235.1, read on the forward strand.
GAGAGTCCGGGCCCCCGCGAGACTCCCAAGGTGGTCTCTACAATTGCAGTAATAACTCAATTATCCTCTCTGGCCGGAGGTATATACACCGGAGTACCCGCCTATCTGCCTCTTTTACTCTCAAATCTCTCACTCGCCTTCTTTATCCCCCCCCCTCCATGCCCCACCATCCTTATATACCACCGCTCTTCATTTTCCATCCACCTCAATCTACTTCTCCCTCTCTCTCGCTCCTCTGGCCTCTCGTCTTCTCTTTTACTCTATCTCAATTCATCTCCTTCTCCCCAGTCTCTCCCCGGACCCTTTCTCCCTTCTCCCCTCCTTTTTCTCGGTGCTCACGTTGAACTTTAAAGCTGTGGTTGTATAATCTTCGGGCTCCGCCTGTGTACCAATTCTTGGCTTTTAAGAGTGGAGGCTGTGTTATTGTTGTCCTGTGGTAGTGCACCACAGATGGGACGAAGCTCCGTTCAATCTTTATTCAAATCAATGTTGAAAATCCTTTTGCCTCGGCATATCTAATTTGCCTTTTCCTCGCATCTCTCTTGACACAATAGATACTTATCCCAATTTACCTTTGAAATTTTCATCAGTATGTCTTTAAGTACATGCCTTCATATATCGGCAACCACATGGCTAGGGGAATGGAAATAACAAGTATGACAATGGCTTTGATAGCAAAACGTATTCCTCGATAAATATTTCATTGTTATAATAAGTATTATTTCTATTTTTCCATGTCACAGGTACATATCATTAAAAAAAATGCATTTGATAACGCGTATTATACGCTGCATGAGCATCTTATAAAACGAAAAATTACTTCTATAGTTTCAATTATAAATATTTCTACAGGGTATCTATTTATAATCTAAGTAAAAGCGTAACAGTTAAATCAGAATTCGTTAGCTTGTTTACCGAAAGAACTGGTGAAAGCCAATTTGAAATTTAGAGCAGCAGGGGCAGTAAGTTCGGAGAGTGGTAGAATACCAGAACGAGCCAGTATACGTCTCGACCCAGAAGGGTCACGGCTTTCAATTACTGGACATTGGGAGTACTGCTACAATTATATTATGTGCCCAATTTTTCGCGTATGATTCATTTTTGTTCAATAACGTATTTTCATTGGGAGTAGTATTAAATTTAAAAATCATGATAGTATTTTCCACGCCTTGTTCTAATGCTTTTGGAATATTTCTATTTTTTTATATATGATGAAATTCTGGTTCGATACTTGCCGAACATCTCCCTACGAATTAGTACAAAATATTACCAGCCAATTCATTCGCAAATCGCAAAGATTAAAGCGGAATTAATGTGGGTTCTGTCACAGTTTGGTCTTGACTAGTAATATTCAAGGTTCGGCTTACGGCTGATGTAAAATAACATAAATAGATCCATGCTACTTCCACCGAGACAGCTAGGAATGAACGGGCATATTTATAATAATTATGCATTCTTAATCAAATTCATGCTTATTCGCATTCAAATTTTTACCGAAAAAGCTCATCTAAATATTAACCACGAAAGGCCATCGGAAAATCGGTCGTGGATTTGATCCGAAATTGAGCCAGGTATCTCTGATTATCTACAGAATGAGGCCTATATATACTGTCTATATATACTAAACTATGCATGCTGACTAATGTTCTGTAAATACTGACTTCGAAGAAAAACTTTTAAGCAAAAACGTTCTAATTCATCATCACTGACGCCTGATTAAATTCAACTAAAATGTGACTACTATCCAAATTGACAGTAATTTAGTAACTGTGTACATTTGCGAATCAAGCTTCAATTCAACTTTTTTGTTTCAATTGGTATTCATGTGAATCAGGCGCTAAAAGTGTAAATTTTCTTTTACAAAAGTCCTCTGGCTACACAGTATATCAAATTCAGCGAAGCAAATGCGATAATTATAAATAAGAATGTACATATGGGTTTTCGTTAAATTTTACAAACATTGAAGGTAATTCCGATTACCTCCTGAATTACTTAACTCAATCTGGACCAAATTCGTCACGCACATCTCATGTACTCTCGCGGAAAGTTTAATCATAAGATGCATTAATATGGTCTGAAATGTCTAGAGCATCAAATAATTTTTCTCGACGAAACTTTCAGAATATCCAAATTTTTGTAAACACTGGATTCTTATCATCGTGAAAGCATAAGAATTGTCCTCTACAAGAGTTAATCCATTATAAATTCTGAGAATCTGATAATGAAATGAATTGTAATAGTTCATAAAAAATCAACACATCCCATTAAATTTAACTGTACCTGTTATATAGCGGTCTTCAACACTACGTGTTAATTTTTTTTTAGTTCTACCGGCTCCGTTCGACTCGATGATAGCTTCAATCTTTTTTACATTCATTTTTTACAATAGTCATACAACTTTTCCCCACCGTATAGAAGTTTTTAATACGATTATAAAACTAAAGATAATAATACAACGATTCGCCGCGAGGTAATTTAACATATATAAAAAACTTTATTACAATGTTTTATTATGGGAGCTTTGCTTTAACCTTTCTAAGAAGCTAAAACGTTATATATGCCCCGCAATAACTTTCAAAGAAATTCTTATTGTTTAGTGTATGGTTAATTCCTTCATTTGCTTAACAAATTATCTAGTCCTCGCTAAAGTCATAAAGTGGAGTACGGCAAAAAACAAAAAGTCGAAAAACGATGGGCGAGGAGGGGGAAGGAAGGCGTAATAAAATCCCAAGCATTGCTGGTATAGAATTAATAGATACAAAGTTGGAGAAAAAAAGTGGAATTTCAGGATACGCAAAGAGCTTGAATTTGTGTACTACCGCATTCCGCGCGGTAGAGGAGCCCGCGAGCGTTCGCGCGCGCGCGCGCACACATACACATATACACGTAAGAAATTAATACAGCTTAACGACATTATTCATCGACAAGAAAATATCTCTTAATATGCCGGTCTCTTTCTGTCTCTCTCTCTCTCTCTCTCTCTCTCTCTCTCTCTCTCTCCCTCTCTCTCCCCCTCTCTCTCTCTGTCTTGCTCGGTCTGTCTCAGCCTGGGACTTGCTGCATAAACGCCTCCGCCAGGGATCTTTGCCTGCTGGAGCAAAAAACAGTTGTAAAGAATGCTCCAAAAAAGTTTGAGCATTGCTCGCTGAAGCCTCTACTTTACTACATGAGCCCGTGCGTATATACACATTCTCTCCTTCTCAATTCTCTCTTTCTCTCAGTCCTGTCTGTCTTCCCTCTTCTCCCTGGGCTGGTACCGGCTGTGGCTGGCTCGCGGCCGCCGCCGCCGTTGCTAAACCAATTTTTCTCTTCGTGTGTATTATAACCGTGTGCGCGTATACATATAGTACCCCCTCGAAGAGAAGAGTAAGACATTGAGGGAGTGAGAGAGAGAGAGAGAGAGAGAGAGAGAGTAGAGAGAGAGAGAGAGAGAGAGAGAGAGAGAGAGAGAGAAGAGAAAGAAGGCTGCAGGCACCTGCTGGAGCCCAGTCAGGACCCTCGGACTTTATCTCTCTTACTCTCTCTCTTTCTTTCTCTCTTCTCGTCCTCTCCTCCTGCGCCTCATACTGTAGTTAAACGTGCAGCACGCGCTTATAATACGCACGATTCTGGTGTGCTCCCTACGTTTACATACACGCATGCATATCCATAGGTACATACACACAACACCGTACACACGTACACACCACTCTGGCGCTCGGCGCTCGCTCGCAACGATGAACTCTTCCATCCTTGTCATTAGGCCCGTTCGGCCGTACACGACCGCGCGAGAGTGCGAGCGAGATAGAAAGCGTGTAGTGGGAGTCTCCTCTCTCTCTGTCCCTCTCTCTCTCTCTCTCTCTCTCTCTCTCTTTCACGGACCCTCGATGGCTCTGTTTCTTACTCTGGCAGCAAGGCTCTCTCGACCGGCTGGGTGGTCCTACCGCTTTAGTTCTCTTCCGACGCGCCTGAAGTCAACACTATATAAGATTTCAGCGGGGGCTTCGAGCCGAAAAATTTTACATTGTTACATCGTCGTTTGATAAAAGTGCGATCGGTCTAATACGCGCCCACTCAAAGTACAATTTTGGCCAGAGTAGGCTCAGACGAGTCGGTGTTGACCTTGTTGTTCTCGTAGTCCGGGAAGAAGTGGCGGTATCAAGTGAACCTAACCTCGCATGAAAGTAGAAGAAAAAAAAATGATTTCTACGCCTCCACGAAGTGAACATTAACGCGTCTGCGCTTTATCTCCATTCGCTCGAACCGCGCGTGTCGATGAAATCAACATCCGCGGAGTTTCCAAGTGAGTTATTTACCGGCAAAGCATAAAAGCCAAAAACCGATCCCGTCCAATTACGAAGGACGATCGGACACAGCTCCCATCCCCTCCAAGTACTACTTACTATCATTGCACGTATTGGCGCGAGCCTATAATATAAAAATCGAGGGAACAAAACATAAAAACCTGGTGGCAAATAAGAGGCGAAACGATCGCGCGCACATACAGAAAGAGCGCGCGAGAGATGACGGGAGGAAGGAAGGAGAGGGAGGCGGTAACGGAGATAAATGAAGGATAACGATAGAGTGTGTAATCAAGCGCTATTTGATTTAAAAAGACCAGAGTGAGAGAGAGAGAGAGAGAGAGAGTGAGCGGGGGGGGAGGGGGGAAGAGAAGGAGATCCACCCCGATAAAGTGGTTACAGGGGAGACGAAAGCGAGCGCGCGCCCGCGCGTGGATCGTGGCCAATCGAGGATGATTGGCCGGACGTGAGAACCGGTCACCGGCTGATGCTATAGGGCGCTCTCGGCGGCCTCAACGCCGCCGGCTACACACGCACGCGCGCGCGGGCAAAGAAAAGAAGAAGATACACTCGGGCGGAGACGAGGCGAGAATCCCTCCACCCCACCCGCCTTCCCTGTAACGCGGGTGCGTGCATATATATATATATATATATATATATATATATATATATAGAGGAGATCCTGGAGACGCGAGCGCGCGTGCACGTGCGTCGCGCGATCGCGAAATGAGTCAATCGATGCGCGGACACGCTCGGGACGAGGGACGCAGACGCGTGAGCGCTCAGCCAGGCCACACGACGGAGGATCCGCAGGATCGCGCGGCGGCGAGGAGCGCGCGTTAAAGCGACGGGGTGGCGTGAGCCGGGGCGACCGGTGAGTTTTCACGGTACAGTATTTATATATATATATATATATATATATATATATATATATATTATTCGGCACTGGCGATTTCTGCGCTCTCGTGCTGGCGTTTCAGCCATGACAGCCGAGGTATAGGCGACGATCGTCGAGTCAATGATTTTTTTGTTGTTGCTGCCATCTATAATGTGGCGCGGCTGGTATTTTGAGTACCACATCTCCCCTCCTGTCAACCAACGGATTTAAATCCGCTAATTTCCATTGTTTTCGAAACGTAATATTCTTAGTAATCTTATTAAAAGGATAGTCTTCCTCATTGTAAAGTCTTAATCAATTTGATTCTATTTTTAAAAATTTAATTAGAATTTTGTGGGTTTTCAAATTATTAGAATCTAGAAAGAGTAACATATAAACATCGTGCAATATTTAAGATTGTACGGACATGCGAGTTAAAAAAAAAATTACGGATAGTTTAATGTAGTAGTTTTTCCATGCATACTTTCGGGTTCATTTCTGGTTTTCCATACATTCAGCCCGGCTATGTCTGGTTTTACCAGTGCTTAGAGATAACTTTCGACGCTCCTGCTCTAACTGGTATTAGTTTTAGATACTTGGTGAAAGGTAATGACGTAGTCACGAACAAAGACAATAATTTCGTGAAAATTCAATAAAAGCCGCAAAGGATGTAGATTGACCATAGCAGTGCTCGAGAGTAACACGTTTGCTGGAGTAAACCTTTTGATTAATTAAAGTTTGCCTGACAAAGAACTGAATAATTCAAACTGAAGAAGATTGTAGAGGATATGATTGAGTGCAAGTTATCATAGTAGTTATATACACCTATAACAAATTTTTCATCTCTATCTTCTTCATTCCATCGTCTGATCTGAAATCTTCTTTATTCGGAATTCTTCTGCGGTCAAGTTTTCAGGACCATATTGTTATTTGAATTTTTCAATTGTCGAAAAAGTTTTTTTAATTTCCAATGTTGATATGTTTGCTACTGTCGTTCCTTCATTTCCAAATAATTTTTCGTCTTTCTAAAAATAGTACCCATCAACTATAGATCCCAAAGAAGGAAATTATTAGATCTTCCGAGAATAAATATTCGATACTACATATACAAGGGTATTTCTGCTTCTTTTTGTTTTTTATTATACGGATCGTTAGTTCGAATAAAAATGCGCCCCTCTTCGAAACGGAGAAACGTTTCATTTTCCGCGCTTATGTACAAGAGCAACTTTTGCCGACCGACAAATTTAATGTATTTTCGGGCAACGTTGAAATTGGTGAGCGATCGGCCACAAGGGGGGAAAAACAATCCTGAGAGTCAAGGCCTACATCTAATAGACTGTAATATGGTATTCCTCTACGCGGTCCCAGGTATATAAGTATATACGCGTTTAGAAAGGACGTTGAGAACTTGAAAGCCAGACGAAAAGAGCGGGGCGCGCACACGTGCGCCGGTGAGCGAGCGAGAAAAATAGAGTGAGTAAGACTGAGACAGACAGAGAGAGAGAGAGAGAGAGAGAGAGAGAGAGAGAGAGAGAGAGAGAGAGAGATAGAAGGAGCGAATGAGTGGGAGAAAATCAGAGAGAATAAATTTTTTTCTCGTTTCTCGCATCTCCGAGCACGATGCATGCTGAGAAGGCGCGCAGCGTCGCGTCGGAGGGAGCGTTATAGGAATAGGGCGGGTGCGCTGTTATATACCTGCGCTGGTCCACGGATCCAAGGAGAGACTCGAAATTCCTAATTCCCATTCTCACCAACTTCTCTCTCTCTCTCTCTCTCTCTCTCTCTCTGTTTGTCTTGCCCCCCCCCCTCCGAGCGCGCTCGGTCGCTGTCTCACTCTCACGTATAGTACAATCTTTAGAAAATTGGGCGCGCAGGAAGAGCCGAAGGTCCCCCGAATATTTCCCCGAGAAAGAAGAGAGTAGAGAGAGAGAGAGAGAGTGAGAGAGAGAGAGAGAGAGAGAGAGAAAAAGGAGAGCGACAGAAACAAGGTTCGGAGGCTGCCCTATTCTATGCCGCGCGAGCGGCTCGGGCTGCTGTTGCTGCTCCGTTTCTCGGGACTATTAGACAGGTTACCGTTGGCCGAGCGAGCCCGAGCAAGAGAGCGAGCCGACCTTTAAATTCACGAGGCGGAGTTTCGGAAAAAAATATCTCTATTATTGTCATGGAGATGGAGCACGGGCTCCGAGGCGGCGTCGGCGGCGCGCGGGCGCGCGTTAGTAGCGCCTTTTTCTCGCTTCTTGTATATATATATATATATATATATGTATTCACATATAGACGGTAGAGCAAAGTTTACTGAACCTGATGCGCACCATTTGACTTGTATATGTATATGCATGCTGGTATATTATACCTATCTCGATCGTCTTTTGGGGGCAAATCCTCGGAAAAATCAGAATGGACGTTCTCCCTTTCATCCGCTCGTTCGATTTTCTTTCTTTTTTTTTCCTTTCTTACATTTCTGTGCCTTTTCTTTCGAAAAGAAAAACCAATGATTCTCATTATTCTGAGAGCGGACTGTAAAATTTTGGCTTTGGATAATCACGCGGAAACACAGTTTCACCCGAGTTCTGATTTTTCCGGAGATTTTCCAGATTATTTCGGGACGACGCCGGTCGGAAAATAGTTCTCTGTTTGTTCACACAAACGTCGTTCTTTTTCGCATGCATTACTGATCTGTCAGTTCTTCATACGTGATCAAATTCTCTTTAGTAAAATGCAATATATTAAAAGAAAGACTGATATTCATCTTTATTAATAAAAGAAAGTAGGATTTATTTTAATAAAAACCAAGAGTATCACATAAAAATTGCTTGATTACTTTCAGATAATATTTAAAAAACATAGTTCGCCATCTAGTGCTTAATGATAGAACTGATTCAAAGCACTGTATTGCCAGATAGAATATAGTAAAAACTCACTGCAAGAGTGCTTTGTCCAAAATTTTTTCAACTTCATCAATTACTTGTGCATTTATTTTCATAGTCAGTCAAGTCAAATCGAATTAGAATCGACAACAAGTACAAATTTCAGTTGCTCGATTTTCGCGACTTTATATCAGAACGAAAGAAACGAGAATACGACATCGTGGCGACATCGGCATGTACGATCCTTGGCTCCCATATAGATATAAAAGAGATCTTACACGGACTACGGACGCGAAGGTACGAAAGGAGGCACGGGGCGAGCGAGCCGTGGCGCGAACTAGCGCGATCGAAGGAGCCGTGGCGCGCGCACGCACTCACGCACTCACGCACGCATGCACGCGAGAAGGCGCGGACTGACGTTTATAACCGAGAGTGAGAGAGAGAGAGAGAGAGAGAGAGAGAGAGAGATAGAGAGAGAGGGACGGAGAAAGAGATAGGATAGAACCAGTTCGCTCGTTTCATTGCGTTCGTTGTCCGATAATGACGCTAAGCGCGCAGGCCGCTCAACCGCGATCGCGCTCGCAGACGACGCGACCCGCGAGAAAAAAGCCGACTTTCATGATTCTTTCTGGCGAGCTATATATATATATATGTACAGAGGTCTTATACGCATACAGACCCTGTACACTAGTCAATACGCATTCCTGACACTCGATGCGTTTTTGGCATCGAGACGGCGCGCGGTGTCGTCATTGGCGACTTTACATCGGCCATTATTCCCTCTCTTGGTGGGTGTGGAGGAGTGGGTTTGAGGACGTGCAAGGGCAATTATTCAAAGCCTCGGGGACAGTGGTCGTAGGGAAAAAGTCATACGGAAAGGATTTCCTGTCGAATTACTCGATCTTTTCCCTCAAGCCTTTCATTCCAGTAGGCGAATCGGACACTCACAGACCAGAAAACTCCCATTCTCGTTTCTGTCGCCGCTCCAGCCATTTCCGTATCAATTTCTACATTCATACGATTTACGCCCTGTTCTTCCTCCTACTCGGATTTCGCGAACTCCAGGGTGCCCCCCTCCCCTGCCACCTTCAAAAAAGTAAAAACGAAAAAAGCGTTCGAGAGCGGGAGAAAGTTTTAAAAAACGAAATCGGTAAAAAAAAAAATAGGTTTACGAGTATATAAATGCCTGGCACACACGTGTCCGTCTGTAAATAGATACGGGAATAAAGAAGTGAACGGGATGTGAGAGGGGGGAAAGGGGGAGGAAAAAGAATGTAGACAGTTCGGACAGTGCTTCCGGTGCGCGCTGGGGGGAGACGACTTCGCCAAACACTTTCTAACTATCATATATATATATATATATACATATGTAATTCTTTCAAATAGACGAACGTTTATAGCCCGATGTTTTGCCATTATTTGGCACGTGTATTCGTACGTATCGGACCGGCTGAGTATGCCACATAACGAGGCAAAAATATCGATACATAGACTCGTTTTGTATATCACTGCAGCGGACTCCAGAGCCGCGCGCTATTCCTTACGGAAAGACACTTCGCGAATCCGTCAGTGGGCACGGGTTTTTGACTCGCAATTATACGGGGGTATAATTATTTACTGCGCTCGCGGCGTAAGGAATGCTTCATAAATTCTTGGCAATTTACGGGGCAAAAACCGATCCAGACGACGTACTTCTGTACGGGACTTTATGAACTTTTGAAATGGTTCGTTTCGCCAGCCGAAGATGTATAATGCATAGAATCAATTGGGGCGAATCTGCTATCCGTACTGTTCGGCATGACATTAATTCACTGTGTATTTCTTTACGTTACAATAATAACGCAATCCTAATTGATCCTTTTTTTCGATAGTCGGCATCGTTTAAATCATCCGAAAACATCAGTATCGTCAAATAACAATCCTGCGGATAAAAAGAACGTTACGCAGCGTTACCACACGGATCAAATTAAAATATTGGACTATTCGCTTTGTTTTCACAGGTCTCTGTTATATATATATACTTCGAGCCTTTCTCTCGAGTATATTTGTGCAAGGTGTCTAATATAATCTTCCCTGCTGTAATCCACGAAAAAGTCGTCAACTCACGCCAGAACAAACGTCGCGCGTTTTTTTCTTGTTCGATTTCAGCCAATAAAAACACTCGTAAAGCATAATAACCGGTGGCCGCAACGATTCTACCTCCTGTATATGCGTGTCCCGGTCTTCGCGATAAACCGTCATAATATCGAGTCCGCTTTTCGTATGTACCTACACATGGAAGCTGAAAAGGCTCGAAGAGGAGAGAGAGAGAGACAGCCAGAGACTGACAGAGATAGAGAGAGCGCGCATAAGAAACCGACCTCCTTGGTTTTTTCGCTTCTAAATATATATATATATATATATATATATATATATATATATATATATATATATATATACGTATTTACACGAGACAAGGTGCTCGCTCGTGCGCGCTTTCGCGGTCAAAGAACGAAAATTTCGAAAGACCCCGACCCCTTCGCGCGGGTCCCTTATGCGCGGATGATTGTATGCAAATGCGTGAACTCTCTTCTTCCGTCGCTGCTGTAACCTACTGGAACAATAAAAAAAAAAAAGAAAAAAAAAACAAAAAAAGGGGCGCGACCGCGGAATCTCATGCCCGCCGCGCGCAATTGTTTCTCCGAACGCGCTCGTGGAAAATGCGAGGTCCCTATGTAGATGTGTATATATATACTGGCAAAAGCTCTTCATTGTCTCTGTGCCGTGCCGTTTATTACCGAACTGTGCCCGCTCGCGGCGTTCACGTTATTGGACTTGCGCGCGTGTCGCATTGCCCCCCCCCCTCCGATCGCCCATTCGAAAGTGGCGCGGATAGTGTATATTATATCCTTTTCTCTCGTGGCACATAAATACACGCATATATAATACACCGCGAGTCGTGCATTACGGGACGCGATATATATATATATATAAAGGTATATATATCAGACAGCATCAGTGGAAGCTGCACGCACGCGCACCGGAGAAAGGGTTTAGCGATGCGTGCGCCAATCGAATTTGACGGCAGTCGCTCTCTCTCTCTCTCTCTCTTTCTCTCTCTACCTGAATAGCGCCGCGAGATATAGTGAAAAACGCGCGTGCGCCCGCGCGGCGCGTTTTTTCCTCCCCTCCCGTATACAGAGCTCGGGCTCTGTCTTATAAGACGCGCGCGCGCGCGCGCGCGTGCCACAAAGGCCCGGCCGCGATTGAGAGGCCAAATAAAGCCGGCGCGAGCGGCGCAACAATGCCGCGCGCGCTGGATAATAATTGAGCGGAGCCATTGTTTTTCCACTCAAAGCTATACGCGGCCGCTCTCTTATATATATATATATATATATATATATATATATATATATATATATACCTATGTGCTTGCTCTCCTATATATGCCTTTCGCGCCTTCCTATATTACATACATCTTACATACATATGTATGTGTGTGCGCGCGCGCGCGTGCGTTAACATAGGACATTATACGTATTTCGGCGAGTGTTTTTTCGCGCTCGACCGAGCAGGAACACTGATGCTTCATGCCTATAATATACATATAATAATACGCGTGTATAATACGCAAATTGCGCGCGCGCCCGGCTATATATATATATATATATATATATATATATATATATATCACCGACGCGGGACACGCGCGTTTATTTGCGCGACCGTGACAATTTCATTATTTCTATATAGCTCCGCATGAACTCTCTGAAGGTGGTGGCTCCTCGCGCGCATTATACATGTATGTAGATATATATATATATAGAATAGACCGACAAGCAAAGCAAACGATTTTGCGTGCGCCGAACAATCGGGCGAGCATACGTACGTATAGCTATACTTGGACACATGCGCAACGACCCTTTTCTTCTCTATTTTGCTTCTTTGACGGCTTTTTTTTTTTTTTTTTTTTGAACGGGCGCACGAGCGTACATTTTGCCGAATGGCTGAACAGCAGAGAATGGAATTGCTTCTTATAAGAATGGACGCGCAAAATTTAAATTCTTGCGCGCCCGCGAGCACCCGTGGTTATTAATATTAAAGGATTGGAGGCAGGGGACGGGGTTCTCGTTTATTTGCGCCTTGCAAGCTCGCCGAAGAGTGTCTAAATTCGATTGACACCGCTATTATAGCTATACCTTTGGCTTTTGATACGGGCAATAGGGGATTTAATTGCGTAGTTCGCATACTGTGAAGAAATGCAATGTCGTAGATATTTTTTGCGATACTTTCAAATAAATATTCATTTCTACATTTTATACTGATCTAGCATTGATGGGTGAAAGGGATGCTTTTTATGTTTTTTTCTTTTAAATTAAAGTCAAATGAAAAGTTACTTATATTTAAAGTAATTAACCCAGATACTAGTGTTAAATGAACATTTAGTTACAGCTAATAGTTACATTGTTATCTAAAATAGCAAAGGAAAGAATTAAGCAATCTTCGTTCTATTTTCAACGTAAAACAAAAATTACACAACTGATTTAATCCAACCAACATTTCAGTGTGGTTTGCGAATAATGATGATTATATACACATACGTATATAACTCCCATTGATGTGTTAAATTTACTTTGCAGTTAGTACTTTTAATCGTTAAAATTTCTGCGAACCTCGCCGTAATATACTATACAAACAATGAGAATTCGGATATCTTACACGCCTTTCGTACATATTTTAAAATTCGTAATTGCCAGAGGAACGGCCGTTGATCGAGGAGGCGGTACGGGTCAAGATCTCCTCAATAATCCCCGCGTATGCCTTCGATCAGGCCAATATAAAAGTCAATTTCAAAATTAAACTCGAACTCCGTCCGAGACTGCGGCTGTCGCGGTGAATCGGCGAGTAAATCACTGGTTTTGCATGTAATTGATTCCTCTAATGTTATATGGAAGCTATATAACTGGCAATAATTTTCGGCGAAATTCGGGGAGGGACCTTACACACACACACACACGCACGCGCATCAATAAAAAATGATGCCGGTGCAAGAGCAGGAAAATAAAGTACACGAGTGAAGAACATTATATACTGCAAAGAAGACAGAGGGACAGAGAGGCAGACAGAGAGGAGAGAGAGAGAGAGATACACGAAAGAGGTTATATGTATATCTACAGGTGATGGCGCGCGGAAAAGAGAGGAAGAGAGACAGAGAGAGAGAGAGATCATTAAAAGTAAAAGGATCGGCGATTAACTAAGGCGCGTGCGCCGCGCACTGGCGCGATCCTCTTTTGCGTGCGATGTCTTAATCATCTATGTGTGCATACGGCGCGTAGTAAACGCACGAGTTCGAGAAGACTCGCGATCGATCGCGTGAAAAGAACCCATCGTGGGATCCGTCTGTCGATAATAGACGATAAACGGGGATACGTTGGAAAATCGCAGGAATTTTCTTTACGGCTCTCGATAAGAGGATGAGGCGTCTAATAAGTAGAAAAAAATGTGTAAATTGAGATAAATATCTAGCGAAGAAGAACGACCCAAGCGATTTACTCGAATTTCATAAATCAAATTACATCCTGCAGATAAGCGCTTAATTAAAAAAATAACTAAATAAATAAATAAGCATTTCAACTAAATCGTCTGAATTAATGTTTATTTGACTCTATTAATTTTTAAATTTAGCCACAATTTTCCTTACGCACTTTATGAATTCAATCAAGAAATATGTTCACCAGTGCTCGGTGAATTTTAACGAAAGCAAAAACTCTGTCATTTTTATTATTGCAAGACAGTGAATATTTCTCCAATGCTCTAGTCTGATCGGAAGTTGAAAATCTATTTACTTCGCGGCAAAAAAAAAGCCCAGTCTCTGTGTAAATTAGCGAAAAATTCATTTTATTGAGTTTTAACGAGTAAATATATAAATTGGCCGGATCGCCGACACCATCCGTGCAGCACGGATAATACGAAGCTCCCCGTTTTTTCTCTCTCCTCCTGTCTGGCTCTCTCTCTCTCTCTCTCTCTCTCTCTCTCTCTCTCACTCTCCGTCTTTTTCTACCCGCGATTTTCAGCCCGGTAATGAGATGCTCAATTGGCCGGCTGGAACGAGAACTAAAGCGCGCGAATACAATCTCTAGAAGTCCGTGGCGCGGCGAGGCGAATACGGTCACGAGGGTGGCGCGCGCGCGCGCGCTTTAGTTCCTCCTCGCCCCGTCTCTCTGTCCCTCTTTCTCCTCCTTCCTCTCTTACTTAGCCCCGGTCCGCAACAGACATCTCTTTGTTAGAGTCACGACCAGTTTTCTTCGCTTCGTGTCTCTTCCCTCTCTCTCTCCGTCTCCCTTGTTCTTAGGTTTGTTTCGCGCACGCGAGTCCGCCTGTCTCTCTTGTTCCCTCCGTTGCGCGTCGACGAGCTGCATGGCGAGAGAGCGAAAGAGAGGGACAGAGAGCGGGGGTTGGACGCAAAAAAGCGCGCGCGCGCCGGTCGCGATTCGACTCGGCGCATGGGCAATGAGTTTTGTTTTTCCGGCGAGGGCTAAGCGGAGCACCGAAGGAGTCGTACGACGCGCAACGAGAGAGCGCGCGCGCGTATACAACGAGTTCCGACTTCCTCTTAATCTACAACGTAGTCGAGAGAAGCTCGGTTAAGAAAATAGTCACGCCCACGTGTAACGCAAACACTGCGCGCGCGCGATATCACGACTCCCGGTCGATGGCCGTACGCGCGCATCAGTGCCGTACGTTACGATTACAACGTGCGAAATTGCGCTTTCCGAGCTTATGCTTATACAGAGTTGGTCGGCACATCGAGCGTACGGATGCTGGCGGCGTACGTACCGAACACGTACTACACGCACGAGACTCGAACTTTACTCTTTATCCTCGATTTCGATCGATGGGCTCGTTACATTCGGTTTCGAAGGAAAGTTAGT